>ML347906.1:0-48170 GCA_005239505.1 Nicotiana paniculata | reverse complement strand
CTTTGACGAAGATCTCAACTGTTTGCTTGTTTGCTGGGGATTGGGTTTCGTTTCAAAACCCGGGGACCTTGGCTTTTCAGATTTTGTCATGGAGACCAGTCACGTGGGACCCAATATTTCAACTTTATTTTTCCTTTGTAGGCCTTCCACTTGCTTTTCTTTTGGATTTCTGGAGTGTCGGTAAGATTCAGGCTCCTTAGATTTGCTGCAACGGCTAGTCGCGTGGAACTTAACCTCTCGGAGTTTATTTTGCCTTCATTGGCCTTTCATTTCTGATTTTTCCCTCAACTTTAGCGTTAGGGAATTTGGAGTATTTTGGCTTTTCAGCCCTTGCGATATGGTTAGCCACGTGGGACTCAACTTTTGAACTTTATTCGTCTTTATCGGCACTTCAATTTGATTTTCTCCTTTCAAGGGTTTTGAGTTTGAAGCATCGGCCGCTATGGCCAGTCGAGATCGACTTGATGCCCCTGACGAGGTTGGGTGCCTTTTTCATATTAGCCCGTGTCAAATGAGATCCCTGTAAATCAGTCTTGCCATCCTTTCTTTGTCTTATTTCAGGAATAGAGTTAGATCGAAAGGTATTGAAAAACAATAATGACAGAATGGATAAATTTAAACGAGAAGTATCCCTTTCGGGGAAAGGAAGGAAGGACTTATCTGGAGTGCATGTGGACTTCAATGAATATGACATGCCTTTTGGACTGGATGCCTGATCCGTGTAAACCATCCGACTCTCAGACATTCATTACAACTAACACCTCGAGATTGAGAAACCTTGCCCCGGACTGTGTCCATGTCAGTGACCCATTATCCTTTTCTATCAGTGGCACCCTTTGCGGGTTTTCACCAACTGACTCTCTCATTTCTCTTCTCACCATCGCCTTGTAGTGCTCTTTGCGAGTTTTCACTAACAAGACTCTCTCATTTTTAATTTCTCTGCTTACCGTTGCCTCACGATTCCCGTGTGGGTTTTCACTGATAAGAATATCTCATTTTATTTCTCTCATTTGCTTGCACCAGATCCGACACTGTATCCTCCAACTTTAAACATCTTGCCGATTGATCGGAAGGACTTGAACAGGGTTTTGGTGAAAAGAATTTGTATTGAATTACAACTTTGGAACCTTTTATGTGAAAATGTCGCTGGACATAACATTTGCCACAGCTTAAACTCTTGGGGAAATGTGAAATTTTATTTTTGTGTGACTGAACCCCAGATAGAGGCTGCCTACGTATCCTTTCAGAATCAAGTCGAACGTAGTTCAGGGAACTTTTGTTTTTGTTTTTGTTTTTTATTTTTGTTTTGCTTTTTTTCAATTTTGTTTTGTTTTCTCTTTCTTTTGCTTTCCTTGTTCTCCTTTTCTTTTTTTTTCATTTGATTTTTTTTTGTCTTTCTGTTGACTTTTTTTCTTATTTTTTCTTTTGTTTTTTCAATAACACTTTTAGGTTCCAAAGAAGGTAATCAAAGGAAGGTAACCGGCCCAAAGGGTTGGCAAAAAGGGTAATATTGTTTGGGTAGAGAGAATGAAAGGCTTCGTCATCCCAACTGGAGAACATTTAATGCTATATGGAGGATCAAACATAGTACCTTCTGACTGCACAGTTGTTTCAGGGACATTTCTTCGATGTACCCCAAGTACAAACACACTCTTTTGGCAGTACTCATGTAGTAATGTATGGACCTTTCCAGTATGAACCAATTTTCCTTTGGCTGTTCCGATTCATTGTTTTATTTCCGTGACAAAACTTTATTTGCATTTGGATTCTTAATTCATCATTTCCAAGTCTGACAACATTTTAGGATCTTTTGAATGCATCTGCATTGACAGTTGTTTCAGGGACATTTCCTTCGATGTACCCCAAGTACAAACGCACTCTTTCGGCAGTACTCTTGTAGTAATGTATGGATCTTTCCAATTTGAACCAATTTTCCTTTGGCTGCTCCGATTTATTGTTTTATCTCCTTGACATAACTTCATTTGCATTCTAATTCATTATTTCGAAGTCTGACAACGTTTTAGGATCTGGGCCTGAAGTCAGCAAGCATGTCATGTTATTGAAATCTGCATTTAAACAGAACTGAAAGTAGAGTAAGAAAGAGACAAGATTAAGAAAAGAGACGTTCTTGGAAAATGAAATATTAATTCCATTTGATTTTTTTTCGTTTTTTGTTTTTATTTTGATGATGATCATTTTAAGATAGAAGGGTTTACATCGGAATGTAAGACAATAAAGTAAAACATCCGGATCACACCCTGGGATAATCCGGACGCAGAAATGATAGCATGACTGGCTACCGAGACTCCCATCTGATGGGGGAACTTTCAGGCTTGGCGACCGTTTTTGGCTTTTTTTCTGTCTCGGCAATGGCTGCAATGGCCTTTAGTGCCGGATAAAATTCTTCATCTTCACAAATCATTCCGACAACCGGCCCAGTGTGAGCAGGCAGGGGATTGTTCATCATATTAGGGTCATCTTCATCCCTAAGAACTATTGCCTGGACCTCGATGAGATCTTCCACTGCTCTTTTGCGAGTCCAACAATCTTCAGTGTCATGCCCTACGGCTTCAGAGTGGTATTCACATCTAGAATAAGCCCCGTGCAAAGGGGACTCGGGGTTTGGCCGGTTTTGGGCCACTGGCTACAACAAACCTATCCTGACCAACTTTTGGAGCAAGCTAGAGTAGGATTCACCAATAGGGGTGAACTGATTCTTTTTGAAAGGCTCTCTTAGGCGAGGATTATATTGGGAAACATTTGATTGGGGATTATATAGAGCTTGGTAAATATGGGCATTTCTGCGAAGTGAAGCTCGATTTTGGGTATAATTTTATGGCAGTGTGTAAGGTTGTGTGTTCATCACCACACAGGGAGGCGGTGTCACGGCATATGCAGCATCATCTTGATAGGGGTAATAGTGTTCTGGGATTTTAGGAAGCATATATGATTGGTTGAATGACTTGTGGGCCCCTTTCGAGCTCGAAGCCATCATGGCTCCTTCTTCTCTCCCTTTTCTGTTCATCAAACCCCCACCCATTCTGGACGGCCTGTGATGCAGCCTTAAAAGCAGTTTGACTCAAGATTCGGCCTGTTTTCAAAAAAAATTCGACCATCTCCCCAATATTGGTAGCCTCGGCGAATGGTCTACCCATAGCAGACATTATGGTGTGGAAGTAATCCGCTTCTTGGGCCTGTAGGAAGACCGTAACCATTTCGGCTTCGCCCATTGGAGGCTTTACCCTGTCAGCTTGCTCACACCATTTGACAGCATATTCGCGAAAGCTTTCCGCGGTTTTCTTTTTCAAATTAGACAAAGAGTTCCTATCGGGAGCGATGTCCACATTATATTGGAACTGGCGCACAAAGTCTCGGGCCAAATCATCCCACACATGCCAATGGGTAATTTCTTTATCCATATACCATTCAACAGCGATTCCGGTGAGGCTTTCTCCGAAGTAGGCCATTAGCAACTCCTCTTTTCCACCAACACCCCTCAGCTGGTTACATTATTGTTTCAAGTGAGCCATCGGTCTCCGTGCCCGTCATATTTTTCAAACTTTGGCGTTTTGAAACCAACCGGTAGGTGAACATGTAGAAACATGCATAAATCGGAGTAGGAGATACTCTTCTGACCACTCAAACCCTGCATGTTTTTAAGCTTTGCTCTAGGCTTCTAATCTTCCAAGCCATTTATTCCTGCTTGGGGTTTCTCATTGTTCTTTGCTGACCCATGGGAGGCTCATATTGCGGGTGCTGAGGGCATGGGTTTGGCCTGGGCACTGTTGAATGTGCCGTAGTGGAGGCTGGTGGTGTAGCGAATATTGCTGGATGTGCCCTTCAACCCGGCGCCTGGGGGTGATCCACAGAAGGCATTTCCGGACCATTAGGCGACATTAGAGAGTGGCCACAAGGGAAGAGTGAGTTGGGCACAACGACGTTGGAAAACTCATCTGAACTGGGGATCAACTCAGGGAAAACAGGGATTACACTTGGTGGTTCCCTACCATTGGATCAGGAATCCCACATTTCCAATTTGCGGTGACGCAACATTCTATTTTCTTCAGCAGTCGCTGATCCAGGCTGCGGAATAGCCGATGTCGGGCTATCCTCAGGCCCGATGATTGGCAGATTGCTTGCGGAGGCCATCTTTACCTTTGAATCTTGTGAAGGATGAGAAACCGGACTACCAACAAAACCAACAACCTAAATATGACCTGTCTTATTTGCACATACAACAACCTTATTAGTTTGAGCCATTTAACATATAGGAAATCACATATTGGGATGCAATGCACCTAACAGTTAAAGTTTCTACCATGTGTTTGAACGGTTGCGTGTCTCATCCCAGCCTTTAAATGTCCCTTTCTATTTTTGTCTCTCCCTCTTTCTTTCGTTTTTTATATCTCGATTTCTTTTCTTTCTCTTTTTATTATTTTCGCTCTTTGTTTTTCTTTGTTATTTTTTGTCACTCTCTTTTTTATCCTCTCTTTTTTTCACTTTCTTTTTCTCTCACTTTTTTTTAAAATTTTTTATTGCTATAATCGAATCCTATGGGGATTGCCTACGTATCATGACGCCGCATGAATCAGATCTTGCGTAGTTCGGGAAGATCGGAGTAAATAAGCTAACTTTCTCTAATTTTTTTTTTGAATTTTGTTTTTTTTGAATTTTTGAAAGAAAGGCTCTAAAAGAAGAAAGAAAATATTTTTGGCTTTTTTTTTTTTTTTTGATATTTTGATTTTTGAAATGTTTGAAAGAAAGACTTCTAAAGAAGCAAGGAAATATCTTTTGGACTTTTGAATTTTCTTTTTTTTTTTTCTCTTTTTTTTGGGAAAAATACTTCAAGATAAAGAAAAAAAAAGTATTTTGGATTTTTATTTTGATTGATAATCATTTTTGTTTTTTGAAAATTTTCAGATAAATACTTCTTAAAGAAAGAAAATATTTTTGGATATTCGCTTTTTGATTTTTTTTCCTTTTTTTTTTATTATGGACAAAAAGACTTCTAAAAATGGTGGATTTTTTTTGAATGAAAGACCTCTTAAAATTCTTTTTTTTCTTTTGTTTTGAACTTTGGGAATTTCAAAAGTAAAAAGAAAATATTTTTGTTGAATTTCAATCATTTTTTCTTCTTTTAAAAAAATATTTTTGGATTTTGAATGTTGCCTCCACATTTTCAAAAGAGGGATTTTTAACGAAAGACAAAGATTTTTTTTTTTTTGGATTTTTATTTTCTGATTTTTTTAATAAAAAGTATTTCTGAAGGATATGTTTGATTTTGAGTACTGGTTGATTTTTATTTCCTTGTTTTTTTAGTTTTTTAACATATGAAAGACTTTGGATAGAAGGAAAATATTATTATTATCTTTTTTTTTTTGCGTTTAAAATCCTTTTCTTTTTTCTTATTTGTTTGGGATTTTCTAAGTAGGGTTAAAGGAAAATATTTTTGAAATTTTTATAAATTGGGGGTCTCAAAGAAATACGTTTCTTAAGAAGGAATAAGGAAAATATTTTTGAGATTTTTTGTAAAAATATATTTTTGGGTTCTAATACTTTTATTTTTTTCTTTTTATCTTTTATTTGTTTGGAATTTCCTAAGAAAATACTCCTAAAGAACGAAAAAATATTTTTTTTTGGATTTTTGATTAATTATTTTACCCCTTTTTTTAATGAAAAAATTCAAAATGAAGGAAAAATATTTTTTGATTTTTTTCAAAAATCTCTTCCCTTTTGTTTTTGATTTGTTTGGACTTTTCAGGATGGAATTAATGTAAAATATATATTTTTTAGATTTTTCAAAATTGGGGTCGGAACTGATGAGGTTTGCCTACGTATCTCACAACCGGTGAGAATCAGACCCGCATAGTTCGGTCAATTTTGACGGAACTGGGGGAAACATGACTTTTGAGAACATTCGTTTTTTTTTTCTTATTTATAGACAGAGTTTCATATTTCGAATAACTACCTTGCACTCTTGTTTTTTCTGTTATTTCTTTTTTTTAACCGGTCGACAAACAAGACGAAACAAAATAATGTACACATAGCCAGGTAGGATGCATCATGATGGTCTTTATTTTGGGTTCACCTATCCTAGACGGACCCTACCCCTGTGTTGAGTCCCCTAAGTCAAATGCACATGATGCCGATAATCGTTCCTACTAGGAATCCGACTGAGGCTATGTTATTCTAAGTTTAAATCCTGGGGTTTTATTCTAGACCAGGCTTACCCGAGCGGATAGCTCGAGCCAAGGGGGGCAGCGTACCGGGAATACAGAAGCTTCACCGGCTTTGCAACTTGTCCGTACCTCGTTCTAAAATTTGGATATGACTCTAACAGAAAAGAAGTTACACGAAGTTCACACTTCCTAGATGATTTAGAAGACTCAGAGAGAAGAGGGGTTTCGACACAATTTATATGCAATTCTGATAAATATCAAAGCGGTAAATGCGGCAATTAGCACCTCGGGTTTAAACACATAAAATCAGATAATGAAAGCCAAAACATAATAGTTGTACAAGATCGAATTCCCGAAAGGGATGATATAGGGAGTTTTTCGAATTTAAGTGACATAATCGAATTTGGGATTATTTATTTATTTTCAGAGTCGCCACTTGGGATAATTTATGGTGTCCCAAGTCACCGGTTTATTTTAAATCCCAAATCGAGGAAATTGACTCTATTTATGGCCTGCGAACACAGAAGACCGGGTAAAGAATTCTGTTAACCCGGGAGAAGGTGTTAGGCATTCCCGAGTTCCGTGGTTCTAGCACGATCTCTTAACTATTAATATTTGGCCTATTTATCTGATTATTTACATGATTTAGCCTATTGTGCATTTAGCCTTTTTAATTTTAAGCCGCTTTTAATATTTATGGATTTGTCTTGAAACAAGTCACGATGGCGTGCACTTGTTTGTTTTTGGACACATTGTAACCGCTCCACATGAAATGCACCCACGATTACAACATGTGATTTTTATTGTTGTTTTGAGTTAGAGTCGGGGACATGAGTTGCCGCACCCGAGTGTAGATTATATAGTCATGAATGTGTTCATGACGATTAAAAATGCCTATGTGAGGCGATATTCAATTATTCTCTAAGTTTTGGAATCTTTATCTAAAAGTTGTATTTTAGCTTACAGGATATGTATATAAACCACTTTTGATATTTATGGACTTATCTTGGAACAAGTCACGATGGCGTGCACTTGTTGTTTTGGATACATCGCAACCGCGTCACATGAAATGCGCCCGCGATTGCAACATGTGATTTTAATATTGTTCGAAGTTATGATCGGGGACATGAGTTGCCACACCCGAGTGGGATTTACGTATCGTGATCATGCCACAGGAACCATACCATAGTCACGATGATTTATTGTTAAGTGCACCTAAAACAAGCTATGATGGGAAGATAACCTCCACAATTTATAAAGCTAACCGGAATCTAAAAATCAAACAACCTATAATAATCGAAAAGGAGACTTCCATATGCTTATGAACGTAATAGTTGGATAACAAACAAATGAAAACTGAACCTCAAACCAATTCACTTAAAATTTGTACATGTTTACTAAAATGTCATTCCTTCTAAGATCAATTGCTCAAACCTCGATTTAGTCCATCCAGATGCAAAATTTCAGAAACAAGCTTAACAAAATTATCACGTTTAACTTGAACAAAATTAACTAAAGTCAAATTTACTTAACCAAAATATATCTATTCTATGAAATAAATTATTCAAGGTCAAGATGAGAGGTCTTATACAGCTGCATCAGGTAAATAAAATAAAAATTCAAAATAGAATTTCAACAACACACAAACAATATTGTATCCCAGTCATATTGGAATTTATCTCATTTGATTAAAAGCACCTAAATAGGTTATGTACATGAGGCAACTTTATCTAAATTTACGAATTAAAGAAAGGGGAAGAAAGAACCCTTGTGTAGAAAAATTTCGTCGTAATCAACGGCTTTCCGTCTGACCGAAAAATCTCAAGAAGAACGAAAAAGAAGCTCAGCTGATCAGCAGTGCGGCAACAAACAACATCAGCCGGTCTTCAAGCTCAACAGCTTCCGGAAACCTCTCTCTCGTCATTGTCTACTATATGTTACTGTGTGTGTATTGATGTCGATGGGTGAGAGAGTGAAGAGGTGAGAGTGAGGAGAGTCTTTCAATGGAGGAAGGTTGTCCGTCTCTGTTGTTGAGCGATAGATCTGGAAGCAGAAAAATGAGGGAACCAGCTTTGTTCTTTTCTAAAGAGGGGCGGGGGGTCGATTCTTAGAGGATCTATTTTTAGGTCTGTGTTTATTTGGTTTTGTTTGCTGAGAGTGAAAGAGTGAGGAAGAAGATGGAGTGGCGACTGGTTTTGAGGTCGATGTTTTCGGCGAGCTCGCTGACTTAATTTTTCCGTCAAATCTGTCGCGACGGCAACGGGAGTCGCCGGGGAAGGGTAGCGTGGAGAGGCTGGTTGGTCAGTAGTTGTAAGTATTAGGGGGTTAGGGTGTCACTTCTATTCAAGGGGAACGACTCTCTTCTCTGTATTTTTGTGAGAAGAAGAAGAAGTCCCCGGGGAGGGGGGAAATGGCGCATCTGTCATATAGATTGGATATGATTTTTTTTAATCTAAAATTAAGTCTATTTAATGAGGTTAGGGGTTGTTTGGTAGGGAATGGGTATTTGGGTAGTGGGCTAGGAGTCTAGGACGGTATGGGCTTGGGTAATTTGGGCCCCAAAATTGAGCAAACTTGATATGAGAGGTAAATTGTATCTTTGAAAAATAGCCACTTTACTACTAATTAAATTTTTTTTTTACCAAAATGACCTAATTAACATTTTAACTAATTAAGTAAACTAATTGATTATAGCTAATGTATATTTTTTTGGTGATTTTCATGTATTAATCTAACAATTAAAAAGTAATTAATTCCTAAAAATACAAATTAAACCTTAGATGGCATGAAATGAAAATGTGACAATTTTTTATGAGTTTTCTGTAATTTTGAAGTATTAAACATGCATGAAATTCTAATAAATAGAGAAGTGTTCCTAAAATTCATTAAAAATTATTTTTTGATTATTTTTAGGAGTAATTTCCATACGGGGCAAAAATTGGGTGTTCACACATTGAAACATAAAAGCGATTTTCAATAATTTAGACAAATGTTTTGGAATACTAGGGATTTTATTTAAAGTAGAAAAATGCGAAAAGGAAATCATTAGCGAATAAAATAAACAGTGCTTGTTCAGCCTTTCTACCCCGGGACTCGTCGGGCCCTAGATGGTCTGACAGTCCAGTTTCTGAGGAGTGATCCCTTGCTCACAGCTTGGATGGTAGGGCCTTCCTCCTCCTCCCCCTCAACGATGACACAACAATCGATATCCTCGTCTTCCAAGAATAAGTTCCTTAAGGTTGCTAATGCTTCTTCCTCCTCTGGTCCCCCTAATGGGACATGAGTCACTGCAGGTGGTGGTATTTCAACCTCGAATGGTGCGGGCGTATCTGTAGGCGGTGATATCTCAAACTCAAACGGGACCTGATGTAGTCACCTCAGCCTTTCCTGATGGCGGTGTCTGCACTATGATGGGATTGAGGGTACCTGTTGGCTTCTTGGGGTCATCACCTTCTCTGATTAACCCGATTGACTCTTCTAGGTCCCATTATTCATCTATTTCTATCACATTGACACCTCCACCCCTGTGATCTGGGAGGGGATTATTGTGGACATTAGGAGCATCCTCCTTCGCCCGGATGATTTTATTGTCGATCAGAGCCTGGATCTTATCCTTCAACGAGCGACATTCATCTATGGTATGTCTTTTCATGCCGGAATGGTGTGCACAGGTTTTGTTTATATTGACCCATTGGGATGGATTCTTTGTGGCTACAGCAGGGATGTGAGTGACGTAACTAGTAAATTTTAGCCTTTCATACAACTGGTCAATGGGCTCGGCAATGGCGGTATATTGTTTGGGTGGCCTGCAGTCAAAGTTGGGTCGGGGTATTGGAAAATTTTGGCGAGCTGGAGGTGACTGAAAGTGAGATGGTTGAGAGTTGTATGTGTGACAGGAAGTGGATGGTTGGGAATATCTTGGAGATGTGGGTTGATATGTAGGTGGGGGTGATAGTCGATATGTAGGTGGAGGTGCTTGGTATGCAAGTGGAGAGGTTCGATATGTCAGTGGAGATTTGGGTCCCTGTGCAACCATTACTGCTCCTACGTCTTTCTTCTTGGATATACCACCGGATTGCAGTGCTTTGTTGGTAGCTTGTAGTGCTTCAAAATTTGTGACCATCCCACTCTTGATGCCCTCTTCAATCCTTTCGCCCAGCTTGATGATGTCAGAGAACTTGTGATTTTCAATTACCATCAGTCTTTCATAATATTGCGGGTCTTGTGCCCTCACGAAGAATTTGTTCATCTGTTCTTCATCTAATGCTGTCCTAACTTTGGCCGCTTCTGACCTCCAACGAGTGGCATACTCGCAAAAGGTTTTAGTGGGTTTCTTCTTGAGATTCTGGATGTAAAATATGTCCGACACATTTTTCGTGTTGAACCTGTATCGGTCCATGAAATTCGAGGCCATACTCACCCAATTAGGCTACTTCTTGGGATCCTGGCTGATATACCAAGACAAGGCATCCCCTGTAACGCTCCTCATGAATAATTTCATCAGAATCTTTTCGTTTTTTCCAATTTCGGCCAGCTTGTCACAGTAGGTCCTTAAATGGACCCTGGGATCACCAGTACCATCGAACATCCGGTAGTTCTACATCAGGCTGTATACAGAGATCTTCATAATTCAATCCTTAGATCCCCTTACCTCCTTCCATGCCTTGAACTCGGCTAGTCAACTTCTTGAGTTCTTCGGCCAAGTTCATGATAAGCAGGTCCTTCTCACTGGATTTCGGTGAGTAAGAAATGGGTTGGGTGCAGTGAGGTAGAGTCTCCACGTATATGGAGTTGTTCTAGTGGCTTGGTGCTTGAGCATAGAGGTGATCGTTGGTGGAATTTTGTGGTGCAGGAATGATTGGTGGGGTGTTTCGGGGGGTATGGAAGGTGTTTGGTTGGTATTCTGATAGGAAGGTTTGGTTTTGTGGTGGAATTTTATAGTGGTGAGTTGCAGGAGGGTTTTGTCTGTTGGGGGTATTCTTGGGTGGTGCGGGGTTTTGAGTGTTTGGGTGGCTGACATCCGGAACATTAAGTGAGAAGGACAAGTTCGCTAGGTTCCGAACATGTTCAAATTCCCCTTGAAGTTTCAGCAGCCTTTGCTCGAGTTGTGACAGAACATCATTCTGAACCTGAGTACCCCTACTGTCAGAAGCTTCGGTATATTCAACTGATGTCGAGTTTTCCTTTCTGATATTAGTCAAATCTTCCATCTTGCCTTTGCCTTTGCCTTTGTGTGGACTACGAGAATAAGAAGGTGGAGGGCCCCTGGATCTTGTATGATATACTGATGATGCCAGAATGCACGAACCAACCTTTGGGGAAGGGGAATAATCAAAGAAAATAAAATAAAAACAAAGCTAACAAGTCAGTGAGGATCATGAGAAAAGTATTTGCAGTATTTAAACACATATTGCAGAATTGTAGACACGCGTCTTAATTTGGGAGCCTCGTTGTGCCCGAGGTAGGCCTAGCGACAAGTTGATTTGATGAACTTAGATGCCAACAATTGCCTCATTTCATTAATGTAAAAGTAGATAAATCTAAAATGACACTAAATAAGATAAGTCACTAATGGCACATGGCCTTATTACATTTGAAAAAGCAGGTAAATCTAATCTACTTGGTCTCAGAAGGACCTTCCCCAGGCTTGATCTTCTTGGCTCTGTCGATCAGGTTCCCCAGGTCGTGCATGCCCAACAGCAGGTATACTCTCTATAGATGCCCTCCTTCGCTTCCCTCAACATTCTGGCAGTCGACGACTCTTTTCCTCATCTTCACCTCTAGCTCCATCAGACCCTGCTCCAAATATTCCAACCTTTCATTAGATTTGATAGCCCTTTCCTTCCATTCATTGATCAGTTCCATATAAGTCTTGTGTTTCTCCTCCAGATGCTCGGCGTCGGACTCACGAACCATTTTTGTGCAGTTTATTATATTTCACTTTGGGCCTCAGCAACTTCATCTATGACCCTGTTTCTCCCACTGATTCCCGGCTCAACTATACCTGCTATGCTTTCTTCCGACCATGATAGGTAAAAACGTACATGCCCTGCGTGGTACCTATCTGGCTCGATGGTGTCTATTTCTATAATAACCTTTAGATGACACATATGTTGAGCTTCACATTTGTACGGATGTCATCGTCCTGAAAATTTGCCCTGTAATGACTCATTTTAGAAACTCGCGGTATGACTTGCTTCCTGCCTGCATGTGTCATAACCCTGATGGGAACATAAGGGTATATGCCCCTTAACCCAATCAACACCAAGTGCGGAGCGTCCCTTAATCTGATGATGAACTCACTGGTAGGGAACCATTCAAACATCCATTGAACCTGGTCCTCGGTCAAATTAAAAAACTGCGCCCACTCTATAGCATTTTCCGGTTGAGCAAACCTGTCTGGGATGTAAGTCATTCTCTTAGGGTGGTGGAAGGCTATACGATCATTCCACGCCCTTCGTGGAAACTCTTGACGATATTGACCCCTTTGGAGATGCTCCAATAACCAAATATGTAGTAGCAGATTACAACCCTCAAAGTGTTTGAACCCCTTCTGGCAGCGGTCCAAGGCTCTGTATATGTTTGCTATGATCATAGGGATAATGGTATATGTTTTCCCCTCGATACCCTCCATCAAGTTTTTGGCTACCATAACTAGTCTAGTGTGAACCCTGTCTCCTTTGCTTTGAAATATTATCATACCCAGGAAGCAAATAGCGAACACAAAAACCCTGCGGTGAATATGACCCAAGGAAGTGATAGAGAATTCATCATGGAAGATACGATAGGATTTGCTATGTTCGTATCATTTATAGAGGTAGTAAAAAGTTATGTAGGACTCATTCAGGCACTCTAAATCATCGTTCTTTTCAAACCCATAAATTTTAGGAACCCCCTAACAACACGGTTTTCCGGCACCAATAAACCCGGACTGTCCCAAGGTAATCAAGTGAAGCCCCCTATCTCCTCCAAGAGAGGGGTCATTTTTATGTTGCCAAAATGGAACACAGACCTTTCTCTGTCCCATAGCATAGTGGCCGCTTCGATCAACATATTGTTTGGTTGAATATCCTGTAAAGAGGGTAAGTTTCTAAGGACCCTCTTCACATGGTCTTTGTCCCTTGGCGAAAGGCCTTCCCACCAATCCAGCAACAATGGCGGTATTCTTTGGACCATGCCGAACCTGGGGACTTCGTGCCTCTTTTTCTGCAAAACGAATAAAATTAGGCGTTTTCCCCCTCCAGATTTAAGTACTTATACATCAGTGATTAGAAATATTGGCACTTATTTCTCCAAATAAATGCACAGGTCGGGGTTGCGTTCGTTGGGATTATGGAAACCCCAGTGGACTTTTTGGACAAGGCTTTTCCTAATGGTTATTATGTGGACAACATATTAACCCGACTAGATTTGACCATTATGAATGTACAATTATAATCAGAGTAAGGTTACTATGGGGGTCTCTACTGGTACCCTCAAGCGGACAACTTGAGGGGGAAAGTCACGGAACTGTCGACTGCACCGCTGATCGACTAGTTTTACCGCAAATAAGTCTTTCCTAATTTAGGGGGTGCTATAAAATGGAAGAGCGCAACCACTCATCAAGCGTTTCCATAATATTTGTATAGGCACGAGTGGAATATGATGTTGAGCATGATTATGCAGCAATAGGTAAGCAATAAACAACATATTGTCATGTATTTGCACATTATAAAAGCGATAAATACAGCAGTTATAATTGAAAAGCGGTTACAAAGGAAACAAGAAACATGTTAGTTTCATTTTGGAAAAATAAATACTTGGAAAAGTAAACAATTAATTGCACATAAAGGGGAAGGGGAAAGGGTGCAAGCATTAACAAAATAAATCACATTTAGACAAATTTACAAAGCGGTTTGTAATGGTAAAAGCCTAAAATCCCCAGCAGAGTGGCCATGCTATTGTGCCCCCTTTTTCCTCTCCTTTCGAATTGGTCAGTGTTTTCGACATTATTGGGACAACTCGTTTCCTTTTGGGAAAGGGGGTATAATGAGTTCGAAGAGTCGCCACCTAACGAATTAAGGTGCGTTAGGGCACCTATTAAGGGTCATTCATAACACTAATTGCATAACCAGAGATTGGGTAAGGGATTGAAATTACTTCAAGGGGAAGGTATTAGGCACCCCTCAAAGTCCACAATTGTGGGTCCCGACCAAACATACTTTGTGAATTCATTCAAGTAGCAAAAAAATAGTCTAAGCACATATATGTAAACAAATAAAGGTCTTAATAGATTAGCAGTCCAAGCACACATATGTAAAAGATATGGGAGGTCCTAAGTTGTTTATCCTATAGGATCATATTTGTGAAATGCCCGGTAATCACTCCTCAATGAGAGGCTACACGTTGCATTAGCACACAGGTCATCATATCCTTTTCTACCCATTGTCCCACCCCTTAGTGGTTATTAAGCGAGTTTTGTTTAACGAGCTCTTCGCGTGCTATTACTCGTCCCTTCCTTGGGGTCCCGTAGGAGTTTAGGACCTCTAGTATACTGGCAATTCTAGACAAACCCCTATGGTTTTTTAAAAAGGGAAAAACTAGGCGACAAGCAAGAACAAGTAGGACTAGCACATAAGTGACAAAAATAGTTAAGAGGCTCAGATTCACCTCCACACATAATGCAAATAAACAGCACGTCTGAAACACAGACAAAGGCAGCCTTTTAATAGAGAAAGGATCCTAAGACAGGGTATCTAAGTGAACATTAAAGCACAGAAATACGCAACACTGTTTTAATAATGCAATGGCAGGGTCCTAATTAGTTTGCCTACTGATTTTAAACCTGTGAGCAGTAAACACACTAAAAAATAGTTTTCCAGTTTTATAAAGATTAAATACCTAAGGTTGTCCTAAGTGTTTTGAAATTGTCTAAGTGTTTTGAAATTGTTTAGCCTACAAACATGCTGCTCTAAGTGACAGACTTTAAAAAGGGAGTTTGTACCAATTTTATTCAGAAGTATAAATCTACATGAGGGATGATTTTATACCTTTTCAGATCGGTGAATTATTTCAAGGAACTAGGCGTAATCAAACGAATACAAGTAGAATTCCTGGAAAATGGTATCTAAATGCATACATGAATGATAACTTCATTAAGACAGTGTCATTAGACTAACATCAGGATTTCTAAGTGATAGCACTTATGCAAACTTAAAGCATGGATTAGTAATATGCTGAAAAAATAAAACGTGAAGCCCTAAGAACATGATATATAATGCATGTTTAGCATGGTTTGGATGAAAATGAACACATCATTCCTAATACATGGCTTCTAATGCAGATATGCAGAACATAAATCCTAGGAACATGGTTTCTACCCAGTTTGTCTTATCCACAGTACCATACGCTACCCTCCTTTTTCACTAATCACCCTAATATCTATTTACAAATTAATTATTACAGAACAATGGCTGAATGAATTACATAAATAAATAAAAATAGAAGACGTTAAACTATAGGGAGCCTAAAGCAGGCCCAAATATGACCTGAGAATACCAGGCCTTCCATAGTCTCAAATGCCAAGGGCTTTATAGCCAATTTCAGGTCCCAGTGTGTCTGAGTTCCCTAAGGACCTCAAGGATCCCGAGCAGTGCTCACACCCCAAATTTCATAACAAGAACTGAGTAAGTGCAGTATGGAAGGGCCAGCCCCAGTGTGCCAGAGTTTGGAGGAATCTCAAGGATCCCAAGGCAGTACACATACTGGAGGGGCAGAATTGACCTAAAATTGAAGTAAGAGTGCTTGACATAGTTTTGAAATATTTTTAGTGAGAAAATAGTGCAGAGATAACTCTAGGAGTGAAAAGGTTTTCTGAAAATAGGAACTAGTTCAGTAGTAAAACAGTTTGGGAAAAGCACTAAAACACTTTTGAAATCAGAACACAAACTAATTGGTCATAGAACAACCAAATTATGAAACACTTGGAAAACAGATTCCACACATGGATAAAGGGGTTGGGGACACATAGAATACACATTAAGGAACACATGAACAGGGTACATGGAGGCATAAAGACAACAAATGGATAGAACACTTCAGAGTTTTTATAGAATTAACAGGTTAGTCATGATAGTAGGTAATTGTAGACATAGAGCAAGGATGCAGTAAAGCCATGTTGAAAGTAATGGGGTACTGGATAGAATTAGACACAATATTAAGGTCAATCGAATACCCTAAGAGACTAGGTGACTTAACATGATCTCTTCAATGAAGAGGAATAGACAAGGGTAAGTAGACATGTTGGACAAACATTCAAGTGGACAGCTATGTCTATACATGCTAATTACATATTGAACAAACAGGGTTAGACATGCTAGTTATACATTGAACATGACAGGATTCTAAACATGTTAAGCAGGGAAGTAAACAGGAAAACATATTGGATTCATGGTCAACGGAATAGTGCAGTAATGAAACACATAAGGTTTGGGGTTTCATATTTAACTAGAGACTTACCAGTTGAAGAAACAAGTGCAGAATATAAAGCAAGTGTAGTTCCAATATCTAGCCTTGGCTTTCAGCCGGCTAGACCAAGAGTTAACCCAAGTAGCAGAGAAAGAAAATAGAGTTTGAGTGCGAGTGTGTGTTTTTGAACTAATTTTCGTGTCTTGAGAGGTAAAACAAGAGATTTTATATAGTGGTTTAAGAGTAGGACAAATAAGGTAAAAAGGAATCAGAAACCAGCAATTAAGGAAGTCACAGAATTCAATCACATAAGGAGTTCAGAATAGACTCCTTTAATTAAGGGCAATTGACCAAACGGTAATAGCAGGGATTCAATTAAGGCAAGAAGTTCAAATCAATCCAAACAAGGGAGTCAGTATAAACTCCTTTAATTAAAGGCAATTAACCAAACGGTAATAGCAGGGATTCAATTAAGGCAAGAAGTTCAAATCAATCCAAACAAGGGAGTCAGTATAAACTCCTTTAATTAAAGGCAATTAACCAAACGGTAATAGCAGGGATTCAATTAAGGCAAGAAGTTCAAATCAAACCAAACAAGGGAGTCAGAATAAACTTCTTTAATTAAGGGCAATTGGTAATAACAGTGGTCTAATTAAGGAAAGAATCCCAATCATACCAGGTAAGGAATCAGTAAGAATCCATAATCTACACGGGAAATCAAACAAGTCATGGATGACCATTTACGGTCATAAATAGAGAAAAAAACAAGACTTACACATACGAATCTCTAACAAAGTAAATCAATCAACCAAACTTTCAAAATAATACTGATTTCTGGAAGAAAATATCAACTCCCATAAATAGAAAACAAACCAAGTAAAGCCTTCGCAAAAATATAGAAATTAGCCAGAAAACAGATTCGAACCCTAATAGGGAATAATTAGGGCAAATCATGGAATAATGGATTTGACAAAGAAAAATGTTTAAGTTCAAGAAATAAAGCAAAGTAATATGACTAGCAACACAGAAATACCCAGAATCGAAACAATGGTTTAGAAAAATCACAAAATCAACTAAGGTTTGGATACTTTGGCAAAAATCAGTCCAGAAGATGAAGGAGAATCAATTAAACACTTAGAAGTCAGAAAGACCTTTGAAAACGATTTGTACTGAACCCTAGTTTAGGGAAAAATCGAAATAATCAGTTAAAACCAGAAGTTTTTAAAATAAAAACATGTAAGACTGCTCGATTAATCTCAAATCTATACAGATGTGAGAAGATCGAAGGTAATGGACTAGGGTTTTTCAGAAAAATAACAGAGATGAGAACATAGGTTTAGACACCATAGATTCGTAACAAAATCAAGAAAAAATTCTTACTCATAGTCGGCAAATGGTCTGAGACAGGCTAGAAATCAAAAAGTGCAAACCAGAACCGCTTGGGTTGATCTAAGAAACAGATGGACCATATCAAATAGGAGGCCAGGATGGACGAAGGAGCCATAGGAACGTCATAAGGTGAAGGTNGGGGGGGGGGGTCGTTTAGGTTAATTAAGGAAAGGTTCAATCTGGGTTGTTAATAAAAAATGATCAACGACCAGGATTCAAGCGGAATTGGGTCGGGTTAGGTAGGGGTTTGAGCCTGGTTGTATTGTCTAGTTAATAAGGTGTTTTGGGCTGGTTATATAGGTTGCAATTGAAATAATAATAGGCTATTTGTTAAATACCCAAAATAAATAAATTAAAAATAATTTGTAAAATAATTAATAATTATAAAAATGAATTTCATGCATAGAAATGTGTTAAAAATGGTTAATTAGTATTTTAAATATAAAAGGCTAATTTCTGGTAAAACAATTATACAAAATTGTATGCATATGGTATAATTGCAAAGTTATTGCAATTGTAGCCAAAATGTGCCAAATTTTCTATTTATAGAATAATTTGGACTTAATAGGACCATAATAGTAATGTTAAATCAAAAAAATGTTTTGAAATCATTTGTAATTATTTATTGGGATAAAATACTGGGCAAATTAATAAAATATGTAGAAAATTGTGAAAAAATACCAATTGATGCTAATGCATGATTTTGAAATATTTTTTTTAGGAAAAATTGGATATCAACACAAGCCTGGCCTGGGATTGGATGAATAAGTATATCGAATACCTAAAGAACGGGAAGCTTCCATCGGATCCTAAGGAATCGAGAATTCTAGGCACAAAGGCAGCACAATTCACATTTGTTGAGGATGGAACATTGTTTAGGAGAATGTTTGATGGACCATTGGCGATATGTTTCGGACCAGGAGACACCGACTATGTCCTACGGGAAATTCATGAAGGCACTTGTGGAAATCATTCTGGTGCCGAGTCATTAGTTCACAAAATTATCAGAACAGCCCTATTGGGCCGATATGGAAATGGATACCAAGGAGTTCATTCGAAAGCACGATAAATGTCAAAGGTTTGCGCCGATGATTCACCAGCCCTGGGAGCAGCTCCACTCGGTCCTATCCCCATGGTCGTTCATGAAATGGGGAATGGACATCATCGGCCCCAGGTAAAGCTCAGTTTATTTATTTATGTCTGACTATTTTTCTAAATGGGTTGAAGCACAAGATTTCGAGAAAGTTAGAGAAAAGGAAGTCATAGAATTCATTTGGGACCACATTATATGTCGATTCGGGATTCCTGCCGAGATTGTATGTGACAATGGAAAGCTATTCATCAACAACAAGGTGACCAAATTTCTCGAGGATCACAAGATTAAAAGGATTCTATCGACACCATATCATCCCAGTGGAAACGGACAAGAGGAATCAACAAACAAGACCATCATTCAAAATCTAAAGAAAAGATTGGCCCACGCAAAAGGAAAATGGAGAGAGAAACTGCCCAAGGTTCTTTGGGCGTACCGCACGACGTCGAAATCCACTACGGGGTCAACAACATTCTCTTTAGTCTATGGTACCGAAGCTCTAATCCCGGTCGAAGTCGGGGAACCTAGCATCACGTTTCAGTATGTAACAGAAGATTCAAATCACGAGTCTATGAATAAAAGCCCCGAATTGCTAGATGAAAGACGGGAAGCCGCCCTCATTCAAATGGTCGCACAGAAATAGGGGATCAAAAAGGTATTGCAATCGAAGAGCGAACCTTTGGCACTTTAAAATCGGGGACTTAGTTTTGAGAAAAGTCACCCTCAACACTCAAAACCCGAATGAAGAAAATCTTGCCCAAACTGAGAGGGACCATATTAGGTCCTTGACTTCATCGAAAAAGGATCCTACAAGCTTGGCACGATGAACGACGAGCAACTACCAAATAATTGGAACATATCACTCCTCAAACGATATTAATTACTACTAAGGTACGACCTTCTCCATTCATTTATGTTTTAAATTAACCAATTGTAGGTGCTCGATCGAGGACGTCGATGGATCCCTCAACATGAAGTCCTTAGGTCTGAAAGCACGCGTTGTACTCTTTTTCCCTTAGACCGATTTTTGTCCTAAATGGGTTTTCTCGGTGAGGTTTTTAACGATGAAATCATTGTTCGTGCTAAATTAGAGCAATTCAACAGTATCTGAGGCTTCTTTACAATCAACCTCGAATACAGGGGGCATCACTCTCGAATGTCAACTTCGCTGCAAGAAAAGTACTTCGTATCAATAGGGTCTGGATAGGAAAACTTTGTAAGGGCTAAACGGTCGAGTGAGCCGTGCCCATGTAGGTTACTCTAGCCCTAACATCAAACATGTACGCATGTATAATTATCTATTAACAGGAGTATTTTTCCTTGCCAAATATTTCATGCCTTAGAAACATTTTACTTTACATTTTCATGCTCTTGATCTATTGTGTAAACATGCTTAAGGGCCAATCACAACTGAAGTTCGAACAACTAAACTCACACTCGGGGACTGCCGTCCGAAAAATAGACGCGACCAGATTATTAAAACCTCAAGATCGTAAGACCTTAAAAAGGCAATCCTCAAATTTTATAGGCCATGGCCACCCCACTAGGGGACTGACACTTCGAACAAGTTCAGAGTGTAACGGGAAAATAAGCCCAAGAGGCAAGTCCCAAACTAAAAATGCTACATAAAAATTAACATGGTTCGGAGACGTCCCAATTCTGTAATAAAACATGCCTTCAAACATTACCATAAACCGGTTAAAAAGGCTACCCTCGACAAAATTACAAAAAGTTTCGACAATATCGACCCTCGAAAACCCCAATGGGTACAAAATTGTTCAAACTCTTGAACAACTTCCTTATTTAGTGCTAAGGCATAAATAATTTTATATGATTAAACAATAAACTTTTCAAGCCGAAAAGGGGAAAAACAATTATTTTTAGGCCACATAGGCCTAATACAAAAGCCTAAGGGCCATTTTTATTTTGAGTTCGAGAAATCATCCTCACTCAAATAAAACCTAAGGGTTACCCTACTTCAAGTTCGAGCAAGTACTCACTCAATTATAAAGACTACACTAGTCTAGCTTCAATCAAATTGCTTAAGCCTCGAACTTATGAACAAAATTTTCATAATGCATAAATGAAACAAAACTTTCATAAGGAGGAAATGAAATAAAGACAAGTCGGAAAGAAAAGAGATCTTGATATATATGAAAGAATATTTACAAGGTCCGATTAAAATCCTACACAAAAGATCAAAAATAAAGAATCCTAAAGTTCCTAACTATCTCCCAGGGAAGTTTCTTCTCCATCGGGGTCCCCCTCGCTCTCGGACCAGCTCTCGCTCCCGACGTGATCATCATTATCAGAGGAGGCCAGTGCCTTAGCGTCGACTTGAAGATATTTGGCATTTTTTTTATCTCATCAGGGAGATCGAAGCCTCGAGCATGAATCTCCTCGAAGATTTCCCTCTTGGATTGGCACTTGGTGAGCTCGACAACCAATATGCTCGATTTTGGGCAGCTTCGACAGTTTTCTTTGCTTGGGCTTGAGCAACTTCATCATCAGACCGGTAGACAGCCACGATCGCCTCCGCATTGGACTTGTCCTTTTCAGCATAACATTTAGCCTTTGCAAGTTCGGTGCCCAACCGAGCCTCGAGCTCCTAAATTTTCTTGGCTTGTGCCAAGATCTTCTTTTTCAGACACTGAAGCTAATTTCCAGCCGATGACAACTGGGCTCGAGAAGCTTCCTTCTCTAAGGAGAGGCGGTCCGTATTTTTCTTCCATTCCAAGGTCTCCGCCTTCATTGCATCGACCTCTCATCGAAGCTGCTCAATCCTCTCGAGCTTCTGCTGGACCTGTGAGATCGAATTATTAGCCATCGTTCTCGAGCCAATGCCATGAGTTTCCAGGATTGGTATACCTGCTCAGACATGTCAGTTTGTTCTCACTGAGCCGCGGCTTGCTCAGCTCGGAGGTCCTTGATTTCTTGTTCTTTTTGCCCACTAAGAAATTTAAGGGCACTCTTCTCCTCGGTAAGCCCTTGAGGATTGGCCTCTCACCGGCTCACTTATGTTCGAGACTTGGAAAATGCCTCCTGATGAAGTACTGAGGCCTACACAGATAGAAGAAAAGAAATTAGACACGAAGAGAAAAAATAAACACAAGAGTGATATTGACGAGGGGAGTTAAGGCTTACCCGATTCGGAGCTTGTTGTAACACATTGAAGAGACTCGATGCTTCGCCCGAATCCTTCCTCAAAGTTTCCAAGTCACTCAGGCTTGTAGCAACAAAAATGGTCCTCCTCTACATGTTCTTCTTCTATGGAAGGGGTCTTCAAGGCTCGAGCCTCTTGAATCATCCCCTTAGAAAATGAAGGAAGAGACGGGGAGTCTCCACTTTCTATTTCCCGAAGTGGGTTATTCAGGGCGTTATCTTCATCTCGAGGAGCCTTGAGACCGGCCTTTACCATCATACCCGTCATTTTCTCATTTCGGTTGGGGGTATCTTCAGCCTTTGCGACTCGGGGACTTCACCCAAGTCTCTTTTCGACACCCCCTCAGCTCCAAGTAGAATATTTTCCGACCTCACCGACTCAGTGCCCTTTTGAGCATCGGTGTTCATTTTCACTCGAGCCACCACCCCGAAATTGCCTTCTTCTTCTTCATCTTCCTTCCTTAGGCGTCAAACTAACTCCACGGTCAGAAGAATAATATTCTTTCTGGGCTTACGAGCTACTCTCTTCTTGGGCTCTGGATCCTCGGAGGTCGAGGTCCTCTTTCTCTTCTTCTCCTTTACCGACTTTGGGATCGGGGTTGAAGTCTCTTCCTCACCAGATGGGGGACTCATGACTGCATCTTTGCCGAGACCTGCAGGAAAAGAAATTGAGTAAGTATGGGGAGAACGTTTTAACAAAATCATCAAATACATGAAAGGGGCTTACCATGATTTTTGGCTTCCCATGGGCCTTTCGATAAGTCGCACCATGCACGTTCAGCATATGTCGAGGTTGAGACTAGGTCCCTGACCCAACTCTCAAGGCTAGGGATGGACCCGGGCATCGAGGCAGCGGCTACATCGATAAGAGAAAGTGGAGAAGCAAAGTAACAAATAGAAAATAATAATGGGATCGTACTTACGTTTCAAATTCCACATCTCGGGCAATGGCATCTTCTCGGCCGAAATCAGGTCCGAGGTCTTCACCTTGAAAAATTAACCCATCCACCCTCTATCATTTTCCTTGTCTATACTGGAGATAAAAACTTTGGTGGCTCGACGCAGGAGCTTTATTATCCCACCTTGGTAAAGTCGGGGGCTGTATAAACTGATGAGGTGGTCAAGGGTGAAGGGAGCCCTTTGAATTTGCTCACGAAGAATCTGAGCAGTATTACAATCATCAAGAAGGAGGTGTGGATTTTATCGAGAGTCACCTGGTACTTTTTGCAAAAGCCCATGATGATTAGGTCGTGGGGACCCAACGTGAAAGGTTAAGTGTAAACACTTAGGTAACCTTCCACGTGGCTGGTAATGTCCTCCTCTGGGGCCGGTATCATGACCTCTTTATTCTGCCAGTTACAATCTTTCTTCATTTTCTTGAGGAAGCTCTCAGGTATCGAGCATATCTATCTCGATATTGGCTCGCAATGACCGGGGACCGATGAGGTTTTCTCAATCTTGAAATGGAGCTGATAGCCCTCCCCCCCCAGGAATACATTCCTCAAGGTGTGGTTCCACTGATGTTTTCTCGCTGACCGGCTACGAGGATGAAGCCGTTTCCTTTTATGGCATGGTTTTTGACGTTTTCGCTATTAGGTTTTTAGGTTAAAGAGAGATGAAGATGATGAGATTTGGTGTTTTAAGAAAAGGTTAATGGTGATACTTGAAAATTTGTAGATGAGAGAACTTGAAAAATGCAAAAAGCTTTGAAGGTTAGAGCAGAAGAAGTTGAAAGTAAAGTTTGAAATAGTGGAAAAGAGGCCTATTTATGTATTTCACGGTGACGATTCAAAGTTGCTAGTGGCTGGCAATCAACTGACACACATTAATAACCCTGGGAACTATACCGACAGGATGTTTCAGTCACATCTGTCGCTTATGTCACGAGATGACATCATGACATGACGAGGTAAAAATTGAAGGCCAATTCGTCTCTTGTCATTACACTCCAAAAAATGAGGGTACTATCTGTATACGGTTAAAACTTGGCCCACCCAATTTTACTGATTAAGCGAGACTAGGGGGATGGACCAAAGATCGGCCCCATAGTAGCTTAGACCGAGGCATGAGGACAAGGTACCAAGTTTGGGATTCGAGGTATCTGTCGAGATCGATACCGGAAAGGATCAAGACCAAATAGGGTAGATATTGAGCAAGACCGAACACAACATAATAATAGAAAGGCGAAATATTTGTGAGTGGTCGAAGATCATGGCGGAAATATATAAACAGATCAAATCAAGAACGATTATTTAGCTAATCATGTGATTTCTTTCTGTAATTAGAATTGTACCATAAGTAGAATTCTTCTACTATATAAAGAGGGTTATAACCATTTGTAGGACACATTATTATGGCATGTCAAAGAAATATAACACTCTCTTTTTTCGTTCATATCCTCTTGTTCATCAATTTTCTTTATATTTCATTGTTCTAGTACTAGTCAGTTCGAGGGCACCCTAGCTCGAGTGCTTAATTGTATTTCAACACTGGTTTGCTTTACTTTATTGCCAATTTCTATTATTAATCATCACATTTATAAATTGATATGAGGTAAAATCACGTGTCCTTAAAACCACATTATAAGTTTAATTATTATCCGATCTTAAGGGTAAAAAACACAAACTTCATATTCGAAGTCCTTTGTAATCAATCAATTGAAAGGTAATTATAATACAATCATACACTCTTGCTTTTCATAGAAAAATAATTTATTGATGCATCTAAATGTAGAATCTGGGATGCATGATTATGTATTACTACATTTTATTATAGAAGAGCCAAGGTTTCGACCTGACTGCTTCTTGTTATTTAAGCAAAAAATGAGGGTAATTTTGGCATTTCAGTATTTTTTATACTTATATATTTTAGGCGGAATGGCTTCTTGGCCACTTCAACTTGTCAGGTTTTTAAAAATCGATACATAAACTTTCTAATTTCCCATTTGAACACTCGAACTCATTTTTCCTGTGACCAATAAACACATCTGACAAGAGACCATGCGCACGTGTATTACACATACACATACGTGTCCATCTAGTCAGCAAATAACCAATGGATGTCTTACACGTCAAGGGCGCGAAAACCCTAACTCTGGTCCCCTCTTTCATTCCAAAGACTGAACCATTCCCCTCATTTTAACCTCTCTCTGACCAAACCCTCCAATGTTCATTCCAAAACTTTGATAATCGAAGAAGGTGAAAATAATCTGGAAAGTGAGGGGATCATATGTAAGGACCATAAGCCATCATAGTAGGCACACAATAGGCCATCATATGTAAGGCCCTTCTCGCCATCGATGAACTCTCCATAAGTTTGGAAAACCTCATCGAGAATGACACTGATCTGGTCATCACTGAATTTGACCCTAGGGTTTACAGAAACCACCAAAGCTGCCATTTTCACGTGGTTAAGATCCCATCTCCATTTGCATCAATATTCTGGAAGATTCTTTTCACCTTCTCCAATCGCAGAGTTACAGACTCTTCCGGATCCTTTCACCTTCTCCAACATTCGAAAAGGACTTGCGTATGGTGGTGGATATGGTGTGAGGTTAGCCGTGCTGGATGAACTTCCAAAGTTGATCATAATCACTCACCCTCTCCCAAAATCGATCATAATCACTCACCCATTTTTCTTTTTTCGTTTATTATCTGTTAATCTTGTTCTGATCGAGATTCATTTGGTCCAAGTGATACCATACTTAGCTTCAACTCTACAATGACAAAATATACAGCTTTTCATCATTAAAATATACAAATTTTCACAGTCTAAAATAAAGAAAAAAATTATAAATGGATTTTGAGATTTTAAAAAAGTGAGGAAGAGTGTATTTTAGAAGGAATGAATAAGAAGACTCTTATATACAATCCATTTTGTATTATTGGGCATTGGGAAGGAGGCTTTCATGCTCCCGTGCATTGTGTTCCTTACGCGGCCTGCTGATTAGGAGCAATTGACGCCACATGGGCATGGTCAATGGTCAAATATGTTTATTAGTTACGGAAAAAATGAGTTCGAGTGTAAGTTGAAAGTTTATGTATCGACTTTTAAAACCTCGTCAAGTTTCAGTGGACAGGAAGCCGGTGTGTAAATTGAATATCCCTTACAGGGGTAGCATTAGTTTTCTCCTTTGGTTCTTTGAATTGTCAAAGGTGTTTCTTCATCTCCTATCTACAACAATTGCGATTGTCTCTCTCTATGCTCTTCTTCTCAACATTGTTTGTGCTCTTCTTGGATGTTTTACCTGCTGTATGTTCCTCTCTCAACTTAATTTCCCATATCTTCTCCTCTTTTTCCTTCATATGTTTTTTTCTTTTTCATCTTCTTTTGGGTTCTCCCCTTCTTAATTTCGCAATTCAATGGCGATTGTCGGTTAAATTTGCGAGTGAGATTAGACGCAGATAGATACAAAGACATAGATAATCGTAGTAATTTCATTTTCTATAGACTCTTTTTTGAAGAGTATTCTTTTTGAATCAGGTCAGATTTGGGTTCTTCTTCATCAATTCTCTATCGCTGCTCTTTTCTGATCTTCCTCAAATCTTTTTTTTCTTCATCTTTTCTTTCGCTTCTCTTATTTGTCTTGTTTCTTTCATTGTTTACTTTTTTTTGGATTCTCTTCATACATCCTAATTTCTCTATTCCATGATTGTTCTGTGCTAAATGGTTGTGACTCAATTAGATAGCTATAAAGAAACATATTTATTTCCATAATAAAATTCAATTTTTTCAACTTCTGACTAGATGATTTGTATCGAATTAACCTTGAGGTACTTTTTCTTTTGTTTTACTCCAAAGTGAGCTTTAAACAGGGAGTTACTTCTTTAAAGCAAGCAAAAAGTTATTCATTAGTTCTATTTATGGATAATTGTGTTTCTCCAACAATAATATATGGATTTTATCTATGCGTTTATCCTTTATTTTTTGTGTTATTAAAATGCATTTTTGTGTGCCCATTATGACTTGTTTACACCTTAGTTGGACCTATTTTTAAAGTTCTTATAACGATCCGACCGGTAGTTTTGAGCATTTACATTTCCGTTCAGTTGTTCAAAGTTTTGAGTAGCCTTATATGACATATTATGACTTGTGTGAATCGTTGATTTTGATTTTCAGGCGATTCAGCGTCAATTCGGAAGAAGATCCTCATGTTAGAAGCTTTGAGTTGGTAGGGTTGGCCGAATTTGACTTTTTAGCATTTGACCTCGGAATCGAGTTTTGTCGGTTTCAAAGTTCATTAATTTGGACTTGAGGGTCGATTTGTCATTTGGAGGTTGTTATGTGTGGTTTGACGCCTCGAGTAGGTTCGTATTATGGTATGGGACTTGTTGGTATGATCGGACGGGGTCCCGAGGGGTTTGGATGCGTTCCATATTAATTCCGAATGGCATTGGAGTTTTCATGCATTGCTGGTTTTTGTTGTAATATGATGCCCCTAGTGTTCTTCTTGATCGCGAAGAATGTCCCGCGATCTCGAAGTGTTATTTGTTTTTTTGGTGGATTTGTTAATCTTAGATGTGGCAAGTGGTATGCGATCGTAGAAGGTTGGATCGGTTGTTGTTCGTAATGCCGCATGGGGTATCGCAGACGCATAGGGTTGAGCGGGAACTGGGGCTGGAGAATTCTTCATCGCATTTGTGCAAGTCATTTCATGTTCGAGGAGCCTTAGCACCAGTGGCTGTCGCGTTCTCGTGGAACTTTTCACGAACACGTAGTGTATTTTGATGTCAATAGCATTTGTTCTTCGCGATCGCGAAGTGTGTCCCGCGATCGCGTAGGGTATTTCCGTCTAGTGGTTATAAAGTACACTATTTCGGACGTTTCAACCATTTTTACATTTTTGGAGCTAGGGAGCTTGGATTGAGGCGATTCTTGAAGCAATTTTCACCATGTGGATTTGGGTAAGTGTTCTCTACTTTATTTTGGTTATATTTCATGAATCTATCTTCGATTTTGCCTATTGGTTGATAAATTTTAAAGAGAAAATTGGGGGTTTTAGTCTAAAGTTTCATAATGTGAATTTTTGAGTTTTGAACATCGATTCAGAGTCGGTTAAGTGAAACTAGTATGGTTGGACTTGTAATTGAACGGGTTGTCAAATTTTATAAATTTTGTCAGGTTTCGAGGTGCGGGCCCCGTTTTATGACCCAAATCGATGTGCCGCGAGGGGCACCTGGTACTTTACTCAACCGAGTACCAACATAACGTATGTTTACCATGAAAATGGTAATTACAATTATATTTGATTTTATGGTTCTAAAAGTATGTGATCTATTTCAATACTAGTTGTTTAGGCAATAAATGCTAAGTGAGAGGTAAGAAAAATGAGACAAGAGCGAAGGATAACCAAGTTATGAAAATCGAGCAGTCGAGTGACGGGGTTTCGAGCTTGGTCTAAATAAGGCCTCGAGGTCGAGTCGAGGCCTTGGTAGAGGGAGTTCGACAAAGATAAAACAGTAATGAAGGCCTCGAAGATGGCCTCTTTATGATCAATAATGAACAATAAATGAAGAACAATTTAATGAACACAATAAATGAAAGGCAATAAATCAATAGAACGATTGTAGAGAATGTTTGAGTTAGAGAGTAGAGAATGTTCTTGTTCTTCTATTGAATATCATGTGTGTTACAAAATGACAAGGGTTCCCTTTATATAGGAGGGGGAATCTTAACATAGTACATGTGTAATTATTTCAAAGATAAACACCTGGTACATTCATTTAATATCACAGTACGTATTTGTACTATTCTTGCAGACTTGATCAGCCTTAACCACGTGCCTTTTGGGAATTTCCCGCTTTTCTATGATGGTCTCTGATTTATACCGCTCCGAGTTCGAGTATGGGGGATCCTCGATATGCTTCCTCGGTGTTGAACCTCGAACTTTGCCTAGATCCCTCTAAAGACGGGCTACGAAATGCTATAGTGATCATAAAATTGGACTTTCCGATTTTAGCCGTATACAGATAGTCCCCGAGTTTCTTAGAATGAAGTGATAAGAAACGGTCATGAATTATTGCCTCTTGGATATCCCTAATATGATGCCAGCCTTGTCAGAACATTAAATGATGCGACAAAAAGGCTACGTAGAGGTCACTGTCAGCATGATTCTCGAGAAGCTCACGAACCGCTATTGGTTCGACTTTTCCTCTTCCCAAACGTGCCTAAATGGCTTTTATAAATAATTCAATCATTTGCCTTTTTACAACATCTTCAAAAATTCTACTAACTGTTTTCTACTTTCACCCTCTTCCTGTGCTTGCTTCTTCATCTTCTTTCTTTAAAACTCAGTTGCAATTACAGAAAAAAATTCCAAAATGGTACCTAAAAAATAGGGAGCCACTTATCCATCACGCCCGTCTAAGGAAAAATCAAGACCTCCTCCTAGCATCGAACAGTGCATCCCTGGTCCTTACGATACCATCTCCGATTTTACCATTAAGAAACCCCCTTCTACACCGGGCCGATGCGAGCCAATGTCTCGGTATATAAGTATATTAACCGATACAGAGAAGGTAAAACTAGATTGCTGTTGGGGGGAGGCAGCGCAAGTAGAAATCCCCACGGCTGAAGAAAGCATAGTCACACATAAAGCTGGCTTTCTCAGCGTATATACGTACCCATTCACTTTAGGCCCTGTAGATTCTTCTTCTCCTCCGATAGACCCGGTGATTCTTGACTTCTGTCGTCAATACAGGGTGATGCTCGGTTAGATTTATCCTTCTTTCTAGAGGATTGTATATATGCTTCGATTCACTTCCAATATAGTCGAGGGAATGACTTTCATCCTCGATCACTTGATCAGATTGTATAGCCCTCATCTCTTCCGAGGGGGTTTAATTAAACTGCACCGTCGATTTGCCAAGGTGTTATTTGCCTGCATCGATGAGGATAAAGACCGGGGATGGATGAGTCGATTTGTTAGACTCAGAACCTCGGACATCATCCCTGTTGATAGAATGCCATTCCCGGAGGAATGTAACATGAAACATAAGTATCTTGACATTGAGTACGTTTTATCACCTCTTTTTCTTCTTCCGATCTAACCTCCTTCTCTTTTGATTGATTTTCTACTGATTGTGTAGCCACCGTTTGGTTCCCTGGCGTGATCCAGGACATTTCAGGATGGATTAAACTTTTGGACTCCGCTCTCCCATAAAACAAGCGCATCTGGCAAGATTTGGCCAAAATGCGGTGGCATGCCAAGAACCACGGTATCCTTTTATTGTTGCCATTTCTTCACTCTTTGTAAGTACTCTCTATGGTGGTGAGTTTGATACATCATGCCTGTGCAGGCCTTGGGGTAGGCGTGTGGATGAGACCGCCTCCTCCTAGTGAGGAAGAGGCTTCGAAGGCCGTCATGGATAAGAAAAGGAAGAGGGAGACATCAGTGGTGTCTCTGAAATCCTAGAAAGCGAAGGCTCAGAAGCCCAAGGCTGATGCTTCGGTCCTATCCTCGATGGACGCTAAGAGCCTACGTGCCGAGGAAGAATATGATAATACCTTCCCTTTGGTACAAAGGGCAAACCGAAGTGTTGATGCTTCGATAATCGCTGGACAGACGTCTGTTGAATCGGAGGCGACCGATGTGGACCCGCCTTTTGTTGAGGAGACCTTCGAGGAAGGTTTTAGTGAAGTCCCCGAGCCGCTCGTTGGACATGGCACAGTCCATGTTGGTGATCTCGGAGGGCTTGCCTCCGAAGCTTTTCTGGATCGAGAGGAAGCCCGATGGAGGTTGACGCTGCGGCGGGTTTCAATCAGGCATGTCCTTCTGTCCAGGGGAGATACGAGATGCCCGGGACAGGGATGCCCCCGGTTTGGGAACCTCTCTAGGAGAGGACATGGATTTTAGAGATTAATTTGAAAGTGTTTAGGAGGAGACCGATATCAACGCTTCTGCTGCTCTCGAGGAGGCCGAGAGGCTTCAAAAGCAGGTGACCTTTTTGATATAATATTCTATGCTTCGAATTTCTACTCTTGTCTTTCTGACTTTCTTCCTTTGTCCTGTAGGTCAAGAAGTTGTATGACCAGACCTTCTCGAAGCTGCAAGATGAGCTGAATCATCGTGGAGAGGAGCTTGAGAAATTTACATCGGAGTCAATTGAGCTGGAGGCTCTATGCACCCGAAAAGAAGAGGAGTTGATCAACCTCTGGGCGTGCTCGGAGAGGGCGCTCCAAGAGCGGGCCGACTTCATCGAGCAGGTACTCTAGCACCCATAGTATTATCTTTTATTGCCATACTTGGTGTTGATTAGCTTATCTTCTGCATCATTCAGATTAGGCGAAAGGATGCCCTAGTGGGGCAGCTCCGAGAGGATGTCGTGGCCAAGGACGTTGAAATCCTTGAGCTGGATCAACTGAATAATGTCGTGGATTCGGAGAGGGACATGCTTCAGGAGAAGCTATCCTCGATTCAATACCTTCTTTGAAGTGCTCTGGAGGAGGTTGTTGCACTATCTGCGGCCAAGTCTGAGCCCGATTTATTTGTATCTTCGTACAAAAGGGATGATGCCGCCGCAAATGATCGGGCCAGGGAGATATCCGAGAAGGCCGAGCTGAAACTTGCTCGGGAAGTTGCTCATGATCACTTGCAAGCCAGGAGGCAAGCCTTCGAGGAATCGAGCGCTAAAGGTGCCAATCTCTCTGCCGAGATTGAAGAAGCCAGTGCCTTGGAGGAAGAATCGAAAATTTCAACTACTTCCGATCAGAGCTCTGGAAGCGGCTCGGGCAGTAGTGAATGCGAACAGTAGATTTACCTACTGTTTTGATTTCCCCCCTTTTTTGTACATGGGATCCTCGGAGGATCTTTGTAAAATACCCTTGTAAATACATTTTTCGGAAAGAAAAAATATTTCTCTGTGTCATATCATTCAATTTTGCCATGCAATGCTTTATGCGAAAGTCGACCTTCCAACTCTGAATTTAGCTCTTCGGGGCCCATTCTGGTAGTGACAGAGATCCTCGGGATCGGACACCTTCTCGAGAATAGTTTGGCATTGGAGTTTCGATCCCTCGAATGCTGCATGACAGCGTCATGTAGATGACATCACCGTGAAGTGATTGTGGTGGCCCCACCGGTACACTTCCCCAAAAACTATAACGACCTTGTCAGAATAATTGTCCCTCAAAGTGGGTGAATAGTCTCCGCTTATTCTATATGTACACACTTTATTCTTCTTCTTTTTAGGTCTTGCAACTTTGTAAAACCACTTTTCTCTTTAACGTTCTCTTGCTTTTCTCAGCTTGCGAAACTGTTTGAGCTTTCTTCCTCTTTATCATTGTTCAAATAGTTATGGATGCCATGCCCAAATCCTCTCACCAAGAAGAGGGAAACTCTACCTTTGCTTCTTGCCTGGTCAGTGGTACACCGCCGGCGTACGACGAGTTAACCTCAAGTTGTTTTACTTTGAATAAAGACTTTGCACTAGAGAAACCCTTCGATGCTCCAGGCCATCGAGAACATGCGTCGAGGTTTATTTGATCGATAGAGGAGAATCACCTCGAGGCCATGAGGAAATATTGTGGATGGGGAGAAAATGTGATGCTGCAGATACCTTCCCGAGAAAAGGATATTATGGCCCATGTAGAGAGATTCGTAAATGCGTATACTTACCCATTTACATTGGCCCCCCCCGACCGCCTTGTGCCCGAATTCTGCAAATGGTATCGAGTCACTCTGGCTCAAATTTATCCGTCTATCTAGCGGAGAGTGCTGATGATGAGGTAATTTATTGAAAAAGGCTAAGCTCGAGTTTACCCTTATCCACCTTATCGGATTATGTCGGCCTCTACATTGTCGAGGAATGATTGCGTTATGACACTGATCCACCAAGACTTTCATTTCCAGTGATGATGAGGATCGAAACCGAGGATGGATGAGTCAAATTTTCCGAGTGAGGACCGTCGACATCATTCCTGTAGAGTTCCTTTCGTTTCCCAAAAAATGGAACCTCAAACGTAAGCACTACGATGTACCTTATGTGCCCTTTGCTCTTGATGATTTATAAGAATGTTTCTTTTTCTCTCTCTTAGCTGTCCCGTGGATGACGGAAGAGATCCCCAATCTTGTGGACTGGACTCAGAGGCTGGCAGCTTCCTCGACCTATGATGAACGCAAGTGGCGACATCTGTCGAAGGGTAGATGGGAAGCAAAGCACCACGGTATGTGCCATGTGATTGCCTTTTGAGGAATGCTTTCCTTTATGTGTATTAATTCCACCACCGCAGGAGTTGGTGGATTCTTGGAGATGATACCTTCACCCTCGAGGAGGGGGAAGGACCTTCAACTTAGGAGTCGAGGGAGGACAATAAGAGGAAAAGGTCCTCGATAGATGAGGACATTCTCAATGAGGCGGGGCCTGCCCGGAAGTGCAAAGAAGATGCCGCCGCTGAGGACTTTATATGTGTCGGTTATTCCGTGGATATCAGTTCTCCTCGGGAGGATGGTTTTTCATATGGCTCGAACCAAGGGCCCTCCCGAGGTTGCGATTCTGCTGGGCCTGAGACCTCTAGCCTCGAGGGAGAGGTTCCACGAGAGGGAATGAGCAAGATTCTTTCACCATCGTCTTGCTCCCCCCTCGAAGGTACTTTGAGGGACGCTCGGGGCCAAGGGCCGTCTAAATCAAGTGGGGTCTCGGGAGATCATATTCCCATTGAGAGCAGTTCAACTGGGGCCGATGGGACCGGGCCAGTAGACACATGCTCAATTTTTGAGGAAGCTCAGCGGCTCTGTTCCATAGTGAGTTTTGGTTGACTTTGTCGGCATTTCAGCTTTTGTATTTTCATCTTTTGAACTGAAGCTTCTTTTTCATAGGCCTTTGACAAGCTCAAGTGCGAGCTGCTCCATTGAGAGACCAAGTTGCGGGAAGCGTCAGGCAAGGAGAAATCTCTCAGGCTTCTTTGCAATAAGAAAAAAAAAGAGTTGATACATCTTTGATCGGAGATGAATCGAAGTCGAACCTACGAAGGCAATCAATAGCAACAATTAATCATTATTTTGAGGGAGTACATGCTTCCTTTCCCATCTTTGAGAACTAATGTTTCAGTGCTTCAGTTGCAGAGAAAAATGGAAGGGTTGGAAAGCCTTTGGGGCAGAGTCGGACAGGTCAATTTCGAATGCACCGTGTTAAAGGAACAGATAGGTGTTCATGCTGCGGCCCAAAGGAATGCTTTGATCAAGGCTTCTTCCCTCGAGGTACAAATTCACAAAGCTCGAGAAAATAACCCGATTCAGACAAGCAGGATTGCCAAGCTCGAGACTGATCTTTTAAAGATGAAGGCCGAGGTGGTGGACGCCCGAGATGAAGATGAAGAAGTTCGAGCAAAGGCTGACAAGAAAGTGGCCGTTTATTTAAAACATGATGCTGATGCTCAGGCTGAGCTGAGGGGAGCCTTTGACAGAGAGAGGAGGAGCAATGAGTATGTCCGATGCAGATCTCGGAGGGAGACCCTCGAGGAGATTTATTCTAGGGGCTTTGATCTCTCGGAAGAGATAAAGTAGGCCAAGGCAGATGAGATCGATGCCAAGTTTTTCCTTTCCTTTGGAGCCGTTGCTGATATTTGAAGGTCGTCGAGGGAACTGGTCCCGAGTGTGGACTATATTTTTCTTTCTTGTCCTTTGTATAAAACTCCTGTGGAGCATTGTAAATGTATGTATATATATATATATAAATAATTATTTGGTATTTCTGTTTCTCTTGTCGATAATTAGCCCCATGAATTGGACTTCGAAATGAAACCTTTGGGGTTATAAATTGGCTCTGAGTATTTTTTGGCTGGCCCTTTTGTCTCTTACGCATTGGGTCATTACGCCCTCTAATATGGTTAATCGTTCAGGGCTCAATCCTCAAGCCGGGTTTCGACTCGGGCTCATCGACCCTTAGATTTTTTTAAATAGGCCGTGAAGCTTTTTAGGCTGGCGCTTAGGCTCTTACATATTGGGTCAGTACGCCCTTAGATATGGCTGGCGACTTGGGCTCTTACACGTTGGGTCGGTACGACCGCTTGTATGGTTAACCGTTTAGGGATCAGTCCTCGAGTCGGGTTTCGACTCGAACTCATCAACCCTTAGGGTTTTAAAATCGAATCTGAGGCTCTTTAAGTTGGCTCTTACGCATTGGGTTGGTACACCATTTGCTATGGCTGGCGACTTAAGCTCTTGCGCACTGGGTCGGTACGACCTTTAATGTGGCTGGCAACTTGGGCTCTTATGCTTTAGGTCGGTACGACCTTTAACCGGTTCTTTTTGAAGTACTTTCAAAGTAATCAGAGGCCTGTTATTTTATGGCAATAATCGGACATCTCTGAGTCGCGTTAGTTTTGCTGGATCCTTATGATGGTGATCATTGTATTTGGCCGTAGCCTTTTAGTCCCCGAGTGAGATAGCCTCGGCATCTATATCGAGGGTATGCCCTTTTAGGTGTCTTAGAAGTTTGATATATAACCTTGACTTTGATATCGAGATTATGCCATTTTAAGTTCTTACAAGTTTGTACATGCCTTGCTTGAGATCTTATAGTTTTGATATTGCCTCATGGAGGGCTTACATCGGTGCCTCGTGTAGGGCTTATATTGTTGATATTACTTCATGGAGGGCTTACATTGGTGTCTCATGGAGGGCTTATGAGCTCGAAGTTGCTAGTTCTGAGGTCTTACGGCTTCGATTTAGATAGCTTGATGAGCCGACTATCGAGGACACTTCCCGAGTCGGAGTTGATATTGCCTCATGGAGGGCTTATGTTGTTGATATTACCTCATGGATGGCTTACATCGGTGACTCATGGAGGTCTTATGAGCTCAAAGTTTCCGGCCCTGAGGTCTTACAGCTTTGAGTTTTTGGTGTCAGTCCCCGAGTGTCTGGAAAATTTCTGGCCCTAAGGCCGTCTCTTGTGAAAATAGCCAACTTTTTTGACTCGCAAAGTGTTTTGATGATAAAAGATTCTCCTTCGATTAGTTGGTACAAGTATACATTTTTTCACCATCGAGGGTTCGATTATTCTATGTGGACATTCAATCGTTTTGTCCTATACATCGTTCTCCTGTCGAGACCCTGTTTGGCACATTTTAGTTTCTTCGAGGAGGTGATCTGCTGGGGGGATGCCCCTCAATATTTAAGGTTGATCGAAAAGAAGCCTTGAATAGTTGTTGAGTTCTCCTTAGGTAGCATATAGATGTTGCCTCATTAAATACATCGTTGGTAAGACACAAGCTCACGTTTGCCACGAGCACACGATTAATTTGAAATTTATTCAAAAGAAAAGAAATTACCAGTGCGTCATTATGAGGTTAAAACAAGGTCTTGATGTCCTCTTCGTTTAATGAAAGATAGTCTTCAGGTATGTAGCTCCGAGTTTGCTTGGTGATGGATACTTTTGTTTTCTTGAAAATGGGTCCCTGAAGGACGTCGTCTCCACCAATAATTATGTGGATGATGTTCCATGGTTCTTCTGTTTCATTTATCCTGTTTGCCTCTCTTTCCCAAAATTGGTTTTTAGCTTGGTCGCTGAGGAACTCTCAAAGGTGCCCTTTGCTAATCAGTCGGGCCACCTCTTCTCGAAGCTGTCTGCAATCCTCGGTCCTATGACCGTGGGTACCGTGATATTCACATATCATGTTAGGGTTCCTTTGTGAAAGATCTGCTAGGACGGGTCTTGGCCATATGGTGTCCTTGATTTTACCTATGGCCGATATGATGTCTGAAACATCAATGTTGAAGTTGTACTCAGATAGTCGGGGTGCCTCTACCAGCCCTGTGTGCCTGTCGAACCCTGCTTTTTTCACGTGTCCCAGAGGGTTCTGGCCTTGATCCATCCTTTGGTCACTTCGAGGTATGTTATGCCTCGGGATATTTCTCCTATTTTTTATATACGGTTGATACCTTTCTTTTCTTGGCCTCGGATCTCTTTCTGGAAGCCTCGATTCCTTTGCTAAGAGCCTGCTGAGATACACCGAGCCCGAGGGCGCTTCTAATTGGTCATCATTGGCTCTAATATTTGACTGATACATGTTGTGTACATCCGCCCAAACTACGACAGGATACTCGATCAAGTTTTGCTTCAACTGCTTTGAAGCTATCGAGCTTTGTTCACTCAAGCCCTGAGCGAAGGCTTGTACTTCCCAATCATCGGAGACTGGTGTTAACTCCATCAGTTCCAATTTGAAGCAGAATACGAACTCCCTTAACATCTCATTCTCTCTCTTTTTTCTGATTTTGAAGACGTGAGACTTCCTCGTAGCGATCTTGATGGCACCAGCATGTGCCTTCACAAAAGAGTCTGCCATCATAGCAAATGAATCTATCGATTCCGGGGGTATTTTATGATACAACATCATTGCCCTTTTGGACAGTGTTTCTCAAAATTTTTTCAACAAGACAAATTCAATCTCGTCATCTTTTAGGTCGTTCCCTTTCACAACACAAGTGTAAGGAGTAATGTTCTCATTGGGGTCCGAGGTCCCGTTATACTTCGGGAGCGAGCATTATGAATTTCTTTGGGATGGGCTTCGGGGCCGCACTTGATGAGAATGGATTTTGTACGAACTTTTTCGAATCTACACCCTTCAGAAGCGGAGGTGCGCCTGGGATCTGATCGACCCTCGAGTTATAGGTCTCCACCTTTTTGTCGTTAGCTTATATCTTCTTTTTGCCTGATTCAATGCTCTTTGTGAGGTCCTCTAGCATTTTTGTAATAGCGGGGTTGGCTGCCGACCCATTATTGCTCGACCTTTCTGGTGCCTGTTCGATTCGAGGAGCCGTTCCTGGTGGCGCTGTGCTTGGAGTTCTTTGATGGCTTTGTAGCTGAGCAATAGCCACTTGTTGTGGTTGCAACATCTCAAAGATGACATGAAGGCTAGCTTCTCTTTCTTTTTGAGCAAGGGCTCTATGTGCCTCGAGCCCTCTGAAGACGCGCTATGGAATGCTATAGTGATCATAAAATCAGTTTCTCCAATTTTAGCCGTATACAACGTATCTTTCTTGTTACATCATCACAGGTAAGTGGTCCAGAAGGGCGTCATGATATAACCAGAGTAAACATGAGAGCATACTTGACATAGAACGACCCAACCTAATATAGAAACTTACATACGTGACATACGGGCCTATAAGGCCAACATGATCATTTGTAAACTCAAAATATAGGCCGACAAGGCCATACAAGTATCCATATACACGACATCTATCTACAAGCCTCTAAGAGTACATAAGTATCATAAAGGTCGGTACTGGGCCCCATCATACCAATAAATACATGTCCTAACTATACTGACCAAATAAGCAACTCCGGAGCAAATGAAGCGCACCAATAGCTTCCGCTGAGCTAATAGCGTACTTGGAGGACTCTCAACCTGTTTATTGGGACCTGCGGGCATGAAAAACAGTGTCCCCAGGAAAAAGGGACGTCAGTACAAATAATGTACCGAGTATGTAAGGAATGAAAATAAGTAAACAATGGACATGAGAGAAACATGGAGTAAAACCACTCAACATGTATATCTGAATAGCTCTGTGAATCATTTAATATTGTAATAACATAAATATGCATATAAATGTCATACCATGCATGGGTATATGCGTTCATAACATCATCAAGCTTCTGAGGGCATCCTATCATATTATCTCGGCCATTGTGAGAAAATCATCAATGTATACCAGCTGATCAGGTGGTGGTGCGTATATAACGCCGTAACCTTTTCCCATATCCCATATACATATATACGTGTATATAATACCATCTGGTCATGAGTCAATGTAAATGAATGCAATGCATGAGAAGTACGTCAATAAAATCTTTCGGAGTGTCATAAGACCATTATGCCTTTGATTAATATCATGAAATAAACTTTATCAACTTACGTATTTTCTGAGATCCATGAACAGATGATAGAATAATTTGACACATGGAGAATCAAGAACATAAGCATCTCTAGTATTTCTATGAATAGAATAATTTATGGAAATTGCGCATGTGCTCATTTTGTTTGTGCCGTATAGATCATGTCAAAATAAATAAGGGATAGCCATAACATACCTGCACCGATTCTCTTGAAAATTCCTCTGACACGTCTATTGCGACAACACGTAACGAAAGATCAAAGCAGGGAAAAAGTCCGTATGATATTCTTGGGAAAGATTGCACCGTACTCCCTTAGAATCGTAAAATCCCGTTGTTATTATGCTAAGAAGTCTAGTATGAATTCTTGTTGAAGCACGTTACTATCATGTATAATCTTGGATGAAACTTTCTTGCTGAAGCTTTTCATTGATTTGTAGAGACACAAAATCAATTAGAAGGTTTCTTTTAAGTCTTTAGGTGTGGGCCCCACACTTTTGATGACTAAGCCATTTGTTGTGACACCTTGCCATATGATTCAAGAGTCACCAATTTATTATTTATCCAATCTCATGGGCTTCCACATTGGAGCCCTTATTCTTATCCAAATATTTACCCTTTACCTTAATCAACTTTGTTAATCCCTCACTAATCCATTAATTAATCAAATATCTATATAATTACGAATTATCTCAAATTACTTAAAATACTACTCACTTTTAACACACTTTATACATCTTACTATCATGGTCATGGGGTACCTTTCATGACATTAGTCCATAAACACCAGGTATTATAGCTCGGACTGTATTTTATCCCAAAATTACAAATTTCGACGAAACTCATTTTCTTCGATTCGCTTACCCTCTCACCTTCACGAATTTACTCATCACTTGTTTGAGATAGCACAATATCTATAATCCCAAAATAATCTCATTCCCGAGCTTATGTCGATTAACTTACGATGAAACTTTAACGTACAAAAATTCAGGACGCGATATCTCATTTTCGAGCTTTCATCAATTTATTTATGGCGTAATTTCACGTACGAAATTATGGAGTGTAACACCCCGGTTGGACATTTTGGATGATTTTGGTATTTTGATTAGAGATTCGACCTTTATCGATTAGGTTTGTTTCCTTTAGCATTATTTAATGTATTTGAGTTGCTTTAGCTAGTTTTGAGCCGTCCGGAGGATGATTTGAGCGAGATGGCGCTTCTAGTGTATCGATTTGTCTTGTTGGTTGTAAGTTTCTTGCCAAACTTTATTGAGGGAATTTATCATACTATTTTCATTATTTTCTACATGCGGGGGTGATACATATATGAGGTGACGAGCATATATGCATATGCCAGGGTTAATCATGCTCGGGGGTAGTTTATGCTATGATTTGTGCATTGTAGGATTACGTGACCTTCTAGCTTCATGTCTTACTCGACATATAAATACTAAGAATTTAGAATTAAATATTAGAAACCAAAATTTAGTTTATTATAACTTGATCAAAATTTGGCGAAATTCTGAGAAACACATTGATGTGTCTAATTCGGTCATCATTATGCTTAATCATTAATACATTGCTAGGGATGATATTCTTGAGATATTAGATTCTATACTCGTGTTGTAGATCATTCTTGATATTTGTTGAAATACTTGAATAATAAGGTTCTCGAGGGTTTATTGAACAATTGTTGGCTTGAAAGTTGTGAATAGGGTTCATTTGGAATATTTATTTAAACACTCTCCTTGACGTTATTTATGCTTCCTACCTTGTTTGACATTAACATACATATTCTTGGTAAGGAAAAGTGTAAAGCACGAAGGGTGATGTCGTACCATATCATTTGAGAGTAAAAGCACGGAGGGTAATGTCGTGCCATGTGAGTGTAAAGCACGAAGGGTGATGTCGTGCCATTTCATTTGAGAGTAAAAACACGAAGGGTGATGTCGTGTCGTTTCATTTATACTATCATGATTTTATGTTATCATGAGTTCATGGCACATAGGTTGTTTCCGTGCGGTGAGGACGAGTGACATGCATTATGTCGTAATATCCTTTACTTTTAGATACGTTCATGCCTTTACCTTGAGCTGTTATTGTTGTACTTATGGTTCTTATGTGACTTGTCGTTATTATTCTGTCTTTGTTTTCTATCTCAATTTTTTCGTGTTTCCCATGCCTTATGCTTGCTTAACTTGCAAATATCGTGCCTACTTCTTGTTGTTATAATAACATTCATGTTGTATCTATTTTGTTGCACTCTAGTACATGCCTTCTACCATGTTAGTCATTCATGCCTCTACTTGTTAATTTATAAAGATCATGTGTTCCCTTCTTATTTGTTATATCAATATCAAGGCCTCCACCATTCTAGATAGTTGAGGTTTATATTCTTCTATCCTAATTGTTGTCTTTACTCGTATACTTTTCACCTAATATTATTGTTGTTGCCAATATGTATATCCTAATTCATTATTGCTACTTGTGTATTTCCTACTTTGTCATTTCTATAATCGGCAGTTCTGCCATCTGGTTGATACTGTTATACGCATATTTTGTGAGAATGAGATAAATGCACGAAAGGTATTACCGTGCAATTGAGTTGATATTTGAGTACATTCCTCTGACTATGAAATTTATGGAGTGACTTCGTGGTTTATTGGTTTTCACTCTAAGGAAAAGATTGGTCGAGATATTGAAAAATGTTAAATTGTGATCTCTTCTAGTACTCAGTTATTGCTTTGCAAATTCGTTTCTAGAATAATTCTATTGCTAGTATACGATACAAGTTTTATCAGTGAGTATCTTTTAACTAAAAAGCCTCGTCACTATTTTGACGAGGTTAGACAAGATACTTACTAGGTACATAGGGTCGGTTGTACTCATACTACACTTTTGCATCTTGCATGCAGATTTTGGAGTGGGACTGCTGGTGATGTCGGGAGCTGACGCTGAAGATATTCGCGCATTCCAGAATATAGCTTCCACTTGTCTTTATTAGCTTTATATTTGCTAATCTTTTTATGTAACTTTCAAACATATCGAGTATTTATTTGTACCAACTTTGTAAATTTCAAATTCGGAGAAGCTCGTGATTCATACTACTAGTCCTTGGGTTAATATATAAATGTTCATATAATTCTTCACTGTTTTCCTATAAATCTCATTTGGATTGTATTGACTGTCATCTGGATTACCTAGCGGGTTGCGTTAGGACCCATCACAACTAGTGGATTTTGGGCTGTGATAAGTTGGTATCAGAGCACTAGGTTAGTAGGTTTTACGAGTCATGTGCAAGTGTCTAGTAGAGTCTTGCAGATTGGAATGATGGCGTCCATACCTATCTTCAGGAGGCTACATGATACTTAGGAAAATTACCTTTCTTCTTTCCTTATCGTGCGACCTTGTTTCAGCTTGAAATCTACGACTTAGACTCTTCCCAGTCGCTCATATGTGATGTTGTGCACTCAGTATTCACTATGCACCAACGATATGTGATGTTGCAGATGGATCAAGAAGGGCTATGGATGCTTGTTTATCATCGTGATGTGCTATCTAGCCTTAGGAGCAGATGTAGTGTTAAATGTTCCAATCGTTCATTTGTGGTATGAGGCAAGTTCTTATATCTGGATGGTAAGCACAGATTTGGGAAAGATTGGTTGGGTGCCTAGCTTATCTGATTAATGAGGGTTCATGGTATGTCATCGATTGGAGTACAATTGATGGACCACCCCCTTCTTGATGAGTTGGGATCATGTGTTTCTTATGAGGTTTCCATTCAGTGGGGTGCTGATATTATCATTTTAGAGCATTTGGGGAAGTTTCTTGACTATTGCAAGGATGGATAAGCACTTGGTAGAGTCTTCAGAGTGTTCCATGGCCAGTATTGCATACGTTTTGAAGTATTCAGCTAAATCTCCATGTGGGATCGGGGCATTCTATGAAGATGTGAACTTTGGGTTACCGACGATGTGTTCTATGGCTTCGGGGTAAGTGAGGGAGTCTTCTAATGATGATCAAATTGTAGTATAATTCATTGTATCAGTTTCTAGGCCGAGGGATTTCTTGGTTATTTCTTCAAATAGTCATTTTCTGGTGGAGCACGGGTTGCTCGGTGCGCATTAGTTGTTTATTGATGATCAGAGTAAGGTAAGTGGTTTCGAGAAGGTTCTGACGAGCTCAAGATCATATGTAGCATTTAAAAATTTCTGAAGTTGTGTATGGGCAAGGTTTGAAATCAGTAGCTAATGGTAATCGGATCTGTGGCAATTACTTTTCAAAAAGGTCTACATATCGATGTTGGAGAATGCAAGAAATGGCTTTGGCTCGCCAGGAGGTTCCTTCAGGGCAGTTATATTAGATTGAGTTACTTTCGGGTTGGTAACCTGCGTGACTCGGTTGAGTTAGAGGCAATTGGTTCTGATTACTCGATTATGTGTTAGTGAGTTCCAAAGAATTCATCATGGTTTTGACCACGTCCGGATTTTGTGTTTGCTACAGGTATAGAAGCTATATTGCGTGTGGTGATGTTCTCCTAGATTAAGTTAAATACAATGTTCGCGGTTGATGAGATGTTCAATTTGCACATGGTTCGGGGTTAATTATGGAAATTTTATAGTGTGCCGAGTTAGCATGTTTGAGGTGATGCACCGTGTGGGGTTGAAAATTTGCATGTACAAGGTTGCAGTTTAGTTTTGGTGGGAAGGATATGAGTTCTCGAAGACACAGACGATTTCAGGTGTTTAAGGTTTTACTGGCACTATCTGTTCCCACCGGAGGAGAATTCACTTGTTGGAAGGTACATTGTTTTTTCAATTGTGGGTATTTTTCCATAAGATGATGGAGTATGAATGACGCATCAGCTATTTGAGTAGCTGTGTCGAGATCGGGTATGGAAATTCTGGTATACAAGAGGTTCAAAGACTAGATGTTCTTGGTGGAAGACTATTTCTTAATTGCGACTTGTGAAGGAATGTGGAGGATTGGGTGATTGATGGTATGTGTTATGGAAAAGGTTGATATGGGCTTGTGGAAGGTTATTTTCCTATTTGGGAATGATCAGAATCTAGTTTGGGAATTATTTGAGAGCCTAATGAGAATGTGTATTCTGTATCAGATCGGATTTTCTTGTTCCTACGCAGCTTTTACCATAGGTATATCATCGGGCGGAATAGATTCTATTCATGACCTGGTCTATGCTATGTGTTTCTCTATTATCCTATGACAGGTTATGAGGGTAACATGATTCTTCACACGCATATTGTGATGCAGTTTAGTCCTCATGGCATTATGGACGAGATGGACTTCGTGATATTGATTTGTTTATTGCACCATAGTTGTGCTTGTCCTACTCATTATTGTTTGTTCCTAATAATTTTCCCACAATTATATTTTGTGCACTCTATTGTACTTGATGTTGACGCACATGTGATCAGTGAAACCGTGCATTATGGCTCGATGGGTACCCTATGTGGATTGATATGATGGGATCAGGTTTCACGCCACAATGGTACTATGATGAAATGTAACTCTTGATGCTTACTTTGTGTATTTTTCTTTCACTTTGTTGGAAATAGTTCATAGGAAAATGTTAAAATTAACCTTCCTGCTTAACTTGCTTAGTAGCCTCCTTATTTAACTTTCTTACTATTATTTGTGATGTCTGAATTATTACTTGTTGGTGAACTGGACAATATTGTATGGGGCTCCATATGGTTTTTTGAGAGACTTATCGGTTGGGCTGCTTGTATTAGCTGAGATGAGGTTTCTAGACATGATATTTGCAATATCGTATGTGGATAAAGAACGTTTGGAAGAATGATATTATATTTCTGATAGGGATTTGGGCAATGCCCCTAGTTGGACGAGCGAGCTTCTTGGCTTATTGATCAGATGAGTGGTTAAGAGATTATGCGTGTTTCTTTCATCATCGGCAGTGTGTGAAGGTTTTCAAAGGAGTTCTAATCGACATGTGGTTTACTACCGATACCGAATTTGTTTTTGGTCAGCCATGGAGGTTACTAGTTATTGTTGTGAGTATCTGAAGGAAGGGGTATATCATGTGAATACATCTTGGGTTATGATTATTTAATACAGCTTGCTCAGACTTATACAGTATGTAGATGAATGATTTAGGCCTCGTAAGGAATTCCAGATGTTGGAAATTTGGATTCTAAGGCTTATGAGCTAAGGCTGAATTAAGAAACTCCAGTTATGTTGTGTTGGCAGGTTTATATGGAGCAGAAAGATGTGGGATCACCACCAAGTACATGCATGGTAGGTTACACCGTGATTTGATAGCCTTGGAACGACTCCTGGCACTTTCCAGGACGAACATATGTTGAAGTAGGGGAAGATGTAACGACCCGACCGATTGTTTTGAGCATTTGCATTTCCGTTCAGCTGTTCGAAGTTTTGGGTAGCCTTATATGACATATTATGACTTGTGCAAATCGTTGATTTTGATTTTCAGGCGATTCGGGGTCGATTCAGAAGAAGCATCCTCGTGTTAGAAGCTTTGAGTTGGTAAGGTTGACCGAATTTGAATTTTTAGCATTTAACCTCGGAATGGAGTTTCGTCAGTTCCATTAGCTCCGTTGGGTGATTTGTGTATTTAGGAGCGCATCAGGGTTGTGATTTGGAGGTCCGTACTTGAATTAAGCTTGAAATGACGAAGTTGGATTTTTGGGAGGTTGACCATGAGTGGAATTTTTGATATCGGGGTCGGATTCTGATTTCGGAAGTTGGAGTAGGTCTGTAATGTCAAATGTGACTTGTGTGAAAAATATGAAGTCAATCAGACATGATTTGATAGGTTTTCTCATCCGTTGTGGAAGTTTGAAGTTTCAAAGTTCATTGATTTTGACTTGAGGTGAGATTCATCCTTTCGAGGTTGTTATGTGTGATTTGAGGCCACGAATAGGTCTATACTATATTATGGGACTTGTTGGTATGATCGGACGGGTTCTGAGGGGCTCAGATGCATTTTGGATTGATTTCGGACCACTTTGGAGTTTTCATGCATGGCTGGTTTTTGCTGTCATCTGATGCCCCTAGTGTTCTTCGCGATCGCAAAGGATGTCCCGTGATCGCGAAGTGTTATTTGGTCTTCTGGAGGACTTGTTAATCGTGAACGCAGCAGGTGGTATGCGATCGAAGAAGGTTGGATCGGTTTATGTTCGCGTTCCCGCATTGGGTATCACTAACACATAGGGTTGAGCAGGAACGGGGCAGGAGAATTCTTCATCGTGTTCGCGGAAGTCAGCTCGCATTCGTGGAGCCTTAGAACCAGTGGATGTCGTTCGCGTGGCAAGTTTCGCGAATGCGTAGTGTATTTTGATGACAATAGCATTTTTTCTTCGCGATTGCGAAGTATGTACCACGAACGCATGGGGGGTATTTTTGTCCAGTGATTATAAAGTACACTATTTCGGAGGTTTCAACCATTTATAAATTTTTTGAGCTAGAGAGCTCGGATTGAGGCAATTCTTGAAGAAAGTTTCACCATATGGATCGGGGTAAGTGTTTTCCACTCGATGTTGGTTATATCTCATGAATGTATCTTCGATTTAGGCTATTGGTTGATGAACTTTAAAGAGGAAATTGGGGCTTTTGGCCTAAAGTTTCATAATGTGAATTTTTGAGTTTTGAACATCGATTCGGAGTTGGATTTAAGTGAACTAGTATGGTTGGACTTGTAATTGAATGGGTTGACGAGTTTTGTGAGATTTGTCGGGTTCCGAGATGCGGGCCCGAGTTAGACGTTTTTTGATGATTTTGGAGTTTTGATTAATGATTCGACCTTTATCGATTGGGTTTATTTTGTTAGCATTATTTGATCAATTTGAGTTGTTTTTGGCTATTTTCGAGCAGTTCAGAGGATGATTTTAGCGGGATGGCACTTCCAGTGTATCGATTTGGCTTGTTGGAGGTAAGTGTCTTGCCTAAGTTTGTTGAGGGAATTTTTCCTACTATTTGACATTATTTGCTACATGCGGGGGTGATACATACATGAGGTGACGAGCACATATGCATGTGCCAGGGTTAATCATGCTCGGGGATAGATTATGCTATGATTTATGCCTTGTAGGATTACGTGACCTTCTTGCTTCATGTCTTAATCGACCCATAGACACTAAGAATGTAGAATTAAATTTTAGAAACCAAGATTTAGTTTATTATAACTCGATCAAAATTTGGCGAAATTCTGAGAAAAACGTTGATGTGTCTAACTCGGTCATCATTATGCTTAATCATTAATATATTTCTACGGTCGATATTCTTGAGATATTAGATTCTACACTCGTGTTGTAGATCATATTTGAGATTTGTTGAAATATTTGATAAATTAGTTTTTGAGGGTCTGTTGAACTAATGCTGGCTTGAAAATTGTGAATGGGTTCATTTGGAATATTCATTGAAACACTCTCATTGACGTTATTTATGCTTCCTACCTTATTTGACATTTTATACATATGCTTGGTAAGGAAGAGTGTAAAGCACAGAGGGTGATGCCATGCCATTATATATATGTTATCATGTGAGGGAGAGTGTAAAGCACGAAGGGTGATGCGTGCCATATCATTTGAGAGTAAAAGCACGAAGGGTGATGTCGTGCCATGTTATGTGAATTTAAAGAACAAAGGGTGATTTCATGGCATTTCATTTGAGAGTAAAAGCGCGAAGGGTGATGCCATCCATTGCATTTATATTATTATTATTTTATGTTATCACAAGTTCATGGCATGAAGGGTGTTTTCGTGCAGGTGAGGACGAGGGGCATGCATTATGTCGTGGTATCCTTTCCTTGTAAATACGTTCATGCCTTTAACTTGAGTTGTTATTCTCGTACTTCTGGTTCTTAAGTGACTTTTTGTTACTGTTCTATCTTTCTTCTCTATCTCAATTGTTGTCGTGTTTCCCATGCCTTATGCTTGCTTAACTTGCAAATACCATGCATACTTACTGTCGCACCTCCTTTTTCCGACACAGGGTTGGATATGTGAGTTTTTCCAATTAAAGTGACATTATTCGGGTTTGGGATTTATCTTAGTTTTCAGAGTCGCC
>MDKI01207745.1:0-30473 GCA_005239505.1 Nicotiana paniculata | reverse complement strand
TTTTTTTTTTTTAAAAAAAAAAAAAAAAAAATAAATTATTAATTTATGCTCATGCATTGTTTTGGAGGTATATATGAATTTTGAAAATGATAAAGGGAAAATTTGGGTATTAACAGCTTCTCCTCTTTACCCGGGAAGGATGAAAGAGTTATCGGGTAAAGATATGGTGGCCAATTTTGACTGAATAGGGTGATTTGAGAGACGTAGTCCGCACTCTGGTTTATGAGCTGCCTACATATCCCTGGTTTTACAGGAATCAGGCCGTGTGTAGTTCTGGATCCACTGGCAAAATATATCGATGAAGTTATCACAAAGACGGATATAAGGTTTCGAATACGTGAAATGGTTATGGTGAGCAGTCAGGTTTGAAATATTATGAAAGAACTGGAGCGGGATTGCTCCTGTTGGGATAATGGTTTCTCATCAAGTTACCTGCACTTCAAAATATGCGCTGCAAGCATATATCTTTGCCTGAATTCAAACATGATGCAAATTCCCTTCAGACCAGGAGAATTGTATTTGGACGGTTGAGGATGACGTCCTTAGACCATGACGTCCCGGGCCATAAATTGCATGGTAAGGGATTCGCAGGCCATGAAATGATGTTCTCGGGCCATGAAAATGGTGCCTCCGAGCCATGACACCTTTGAATAATGATATGCAAGTTTGAGAGATCCTTGGGGCATGGCATGGTGTCTTCCGGCTTTGAGGATGGTGCCTTCAGACTATGACGCCTTCAGACAAGTTGGCGATATTTCAGTCCATGAGGTGCAAAGACATGATTCCAGAAGAAATTAAGACAAGTCTTAGTCTTGTATAAAGTTGAGGGCAGAGCTTAGCCCGAGAGAACATAATAGTGCAAGAGAGACAGTTCTTAGTCTCGCGCGAGATTCAGGACAGAGCTTAGTCCCATGCAAAGTGAAGGCAATGCTTAGCCTTATACAAATGGGAGGCAGGGCTTAGCCTTATGCCGGGTGGAGACATGGCTTAGTCTCATGCAAGGTTCGGGACATGGCTTAGTCTCATGCAAAGAGAATGCAGTGCTTATCCTTATGCAAGATTCGGGACAATGCTTAGTCACATGAAAATAAAAGGCAGTGCTTAGCCTTATGCAATATTCGGGACAATGCTTAGTCCCATGCAAATAGAAGGCAGTAATTAGCCTTATGCAAACGGGAGACAGGGCTTAGCCTCATGAAGGGTTGAGACAGAGCTTAGTCCCGTGCAAATAGAAGGAAAAGCTTAGCCTTATGTAAGGTGGAGACAGAGCTTAGTCTCATGCAAGGTTTGGGACAGGGCTCAGTCCCATGAAAAGTTCGGGACATGGCTTAGTCCCATGCAAAGAGAAGGCAGTGCTTAGACTTATGCAAGGTGAAGGCAATGCTTAGCCTTATACAAATAGAGAGGCATGGCTTAGCCTCATGCAAAGTCTGGGACAAGGCTTAGTCCTATGGAAAGATAAGGAAGTGATTAGCTTTATGAAATTAAGGAGGCAATGCTTAGCCTCATGCAAGAAAACGATGAGTGATAGTGAGAAAGTAAAGTATTTCTTAGCTGGAGATGTTTGCGCCACATAATTTGTTGTATTGAAGGTAGTGTCTTCATGTGTCTGCGGGTATCGTTGTCTTATTGTTCCTGCATCCAAAGAAAAATTGTGAGTTCTGTGGGGGAAGGTTGGTTCACACTTTTTTCTTCTATTTTTTTCCTTTGCTCCTGATTTTCTCAGCTCTAACGAAAGATCCTGTTCAAGCTATTAGGGTAGCATTTGCTAAAGAGGATTTTATTTTCAAAAGCATGCATGTATAATTTTCAAAGACATATTAAAATATAGCTTAGAAATTAGTTAGATGAACCAGCGACTGACACGATCAGAGACATCGCGACTTTCTTTGCCGTGGAATTTTCAGGGTCCCCCTCAAAATTCTGCCCCAGTTAACTAGATGACCTTCCTAACTGTTTCGTACGTTGGGGTAGGCTGAACTTTCTTCGGAATTTTGAGGGTCCTCCTCAAAGTTCTGCCCCACTTTCTGATTGTGGGGAAAAGTGGAAAATTTTATTGAGCTGTGACCAAACCCACAGGGCTACCTACGTATCCCCTCTTAAACGAGAATCAGGTCGAGCGTAGTTCAATTTATATCATGTAGAGAACCTAAGAATGAATTACACATAATATCTTTTGATTGGATCTGAGTTGATTGGCTTTGGCCAAATTTCCCCGTCCATTTCTGCGACTATTAGTGCTCCTCCTGTCAGTACTCTGTGAACCATATAAGGTCCTTTCCAGTTGGGAGAGAATTTCCCTTTGGCTTCATCTTGATGCGAAAATATCTTTGTCATCACCAGTTTCCCCGGTGCGAACTGTCTTGGCTTGACTCTTTTGTTGAAGGCTCTGGACATTCTGTTCTAATAAAGTTGACTGTAACATACTGCATTCATCCTTTTTCCGTCTATGAGGGCTAGTTGCTCATAGCATCTCCTTATCCATTTTGCGTTGCTGAGTTTGGCTTCATGTATGATCCTCAAGGAAGGAATTTCCACTTCGGCAGGAATGACGGCTTCAGTGCCATAAACTAGTAGATAAAAGGTGCCCCGGTTGATGTGCGGACTGTGGTACGGTATCCCAGTAAGGCGAATGGTAGTTTCTCATGCCATTGTTTGTGATTCTATACCATTTTCCTTAGTATCTTCTTGATGTTTTTGTTGGCAGCTTCCACGACTCCATTCATTTGAGGCCTGTATGCTGTGGAATTCTTGTGCTTGATTTAGAAAGTCTCACACATGGATTTCATCAAATCACTATTGAGATTGGCGGTAGTGTCAGTGATGATGGACTCTGGAACCCCAAATCGACAGACGATTCGGTCACGGACAAAATCCGCAACAACCTTCTTGGTCACAACTTTGAAAGATGCAGATTCAACCCATTTAATGAAGTATACGATGGCTACTAAAATGAACCGGTGCCCGTTTGAGGCGGTGGGCTAGATTGGACCAATGACATCCATTCCCCAAGCAGCAAAGGGCCAAGGTGAGCTTGTTTCATTAAGCTCGTTCAGCGGTACTCGTATCATGTCTGCATGTATCTGACATTAGTAGCACTTCTGAACATACCGGATGCAGTCTGTTTCATGGTCATCAAAAAGTAGCCGTCCCTGAGTATTTTCTTGGCCATGACAAATCCATTCATGTGTGGGCCACAAGTTCCGACGTGTATCTCTTCAAGCAATTTTGAAGCCTCTTTTGCATCAACACACCTTTCAGGAGTTCTTTTGTATAGAGTTCCTCCGCTTTTGAAGAAGTTATTGGACAACCTCCGAAGGGTGCGTTTTTGAGTATGGTGTTCATGTTCCGGGTATTCTTCTTTTGTCAAATATTCTTTGATGTCATGGAACTGGGGGTTTCCGTCTGTTTCTTCTTCAACATGGGCATAGTATGTCGACTGATTATGAATCCTTACCGGAATGGGATCGAAGAAATTCTTGGCTAGGTGTTGTATCATTGATGACAGGGTGGCCAATGCATCAGCAAACTCGTTCTGAATTCTGGGGACATGCCAGAATTCTATCTTCGTGAACCTCTTCTTCATTTCTTATAGGTGATGCAGATAAGGTAGTATTTTGGAATTCTTGGTAGCCCACTCTCCGTGTACCTGGTGCACAAGAAGATCTAAATCATCTATTACCAGCAGTTCCTGAACATTCATATCAACAGCCAGGTTGAGCCCTAATATGCAATCTTCATATTCCGACATGTTGTTAGTGCATGGGAATCTGAGTTTTGCAGACACCGGATAATGCTGACCGGTTTATGATACCAAGATGACTCCAATACCCACTCCTTTAAAATTTGTTGCTCCGTTGAAAAACATACTCTAACCGTCGTAGGCTTCTACAATATCTTTTCCTACGAATGATACCTCCTCATCAGGAAAATAAGTTTTTAGGGGTTCGTATTCTCCTCCTACAGAATTCTCAGCAAGATGATCTGCTAATCCTTGTCCCTTGATTGCTTTCTGAGTTATATTGATAATGTCAAACTCACTCAGCTTCCCATTAGGCATGGGTTTCTGAAAGATGTACTTTAGAGGATCCATCTTTGATATGAGATATGTAGTATCAGCACAGAAGTAATGCCTTAGCTTTTGAGCTATCCATGTCAGAGGGCAAAAAGTGCGTTCCAACAGAGAGTATCATGCTTCCTAAGGAGTGAACTTCTTACTTAAGTAGTATATGGCCTGCTCTTTTCTTCCCGTTTCGTCATGTTGTCCCAGAACAAAACTGAAGGCTCCATCTAACACTGCAAGGTAGAGTAGTAGTGGTTTACTGGGATCTGGCTGGACTAAGACTGGTGGTGTGGACAAGTATTCCTTGATTTTGTCAAAAGCCTTTTGACAATCCTCGGTCCAACTGGTTACAGCATCTTTCTTCAGCATTTTGAAAATCGGCTCACATATTAGTGTGGACTGTACTATGAAATGGCTAATGTAGTTGAGACGTTCCAAGAAACTCATCACATCCTTCTTTATTTTTGGTGGTGGTAATTCCTGGATAGCTTTAACCTTTGACGGGTCCAACTCTATTCCTCGGCGAGTGACGATGAACCCCAACAATTTTCCGGCAGGAACCCCGAATGCACACTTTGCGGGATTTAACTTTAGATTGTACTTCCATAGCCGGTCAAAGAATTTCCTCAAATATGATATGTGATGTGTAGCCCTCTTAGATTTGATGATGACGTCGTCCACATATACCTCTATTTATTTATGTATCATGTCATGGAAATGGTTGTCATTGCCCTCATGTAGGTGGTCCCAGCATTCTTCAGACCGAACAACATCATTTTGTAGCAGTACACTCCCCATGGTGTGATGAAGACTATTTTCTCTGTGTCTTCTTCGTCCATCCAAATCTGATGGTAACCGGCGAAGAAATCTATAAAGGACTAGAGTTCATGCTTGGCTCAATTGTTGATCACAATGTGTATGTTTGGTAGCAGGAAATCATCCTTGGGACTTGCTCTGTGTAGATCCCGATAATCAACATAGACTCTGACTTTCCCATCTTTCTTTGGAACTGATACGATATTGGCCAACCAAGTTGGGTACTCAACTACTCTGAGGACCTCGACTTTGATCTGCTTAGCAACCTCTTCCTTGATTTTCAGGCTCATATCTGCTTGAACTTCCTGAGTTTCTGCTTTACTGGCGGACACATTGGGTTTGTGGGCAACTTGTGGGCCACAATGGATGTGCTTAATCCGGTCATATCGTCATATGACCATGCAAAGATATCCTCATATTCTTTAAGGAACCGAGTGTATTGCTCTTTCTTTTGACGGTGACAAATGGATGCTTATGCAGGTTTCCTTGACGATTTCGGAATCTCCTAAGTTGAGTATCTCAGTTTCATCCAGGTTGAACTTAGGTTTGTTCTCAAATCCTCTACTTCTCTGAAAATCTCCCCAGGTATTGCATCCTCTTCTTTCGAATGACTTTACTTTTTTTGCATTGTCTCATTACATATCACAGTCGTTGGTTCATCAAGGTAAGAAATACTAATGATGTAGGGATAAATATATGAAAGAAAAATAGTAATAATAAAACATCAAGACATTTAAAGCGTTAAACAGAATGATTTTTAATAACTCAAATAGTGTTTTTGGAACAACAAAAAATTCAAAAGTGGAAATCATTTTTTTTTCCAGAAAAGTAAACAATGCTATTCAGCCTTGCTACCCCGGGACTCGTCGGGCCCTTGATGGTCTAACAGTCCAGTTCTTGAGGAATGCTCCTCTCTGCACAGCTTGGATGGTAGGGCCTCCGGATCTGGTATGATAAGCTGATGATGCCAGTATGCGTGAACCAACCTTGGGGAATGGGAATGATCAAAAAGAAAGAAAAGAAAAGGTATCCAAGTCAGTAAGTGTTCTGAAAAGAGTATTTGCAGTATTTAAACACATAGTGCGGGAATGTAAATTCGTGTCCTAATTTGGGAACCTCGTTGCGCCCGAGGGGCCTAGCGACAAGGTGATTTGGAGAATTTCGGTGCCAATAATAGCCTAATTTCATTAATGTAAAATAGATGAATCTAAAACGACACTAAATAAGATAAGTCACTAATGGCACTTAGCCTTATTAAATTTGAAAAGCAAAAACAAATAAACCTAATCTACTTGTTCCCAGAAGGACCTTCTCCAGGCCTGGTTCATAAGGTTAGACCCTTCCCCCCTCCAGATTTGACTACTTATACATTAATGATTAGCATATTGGCACTTGTTTCTCCAAATTAATGCACAGATCGTGGTTGCATCCTTTGGGATTATGGAAACCCCGGTGGACTTTTGGACAAGGTTTTTCTTAAAGGGTTATTATGTGGACAACATATTAACCCTGGATAGGTTTGACCATGATGCATGTACAATAAATCAGAGTAAGGTTTCTATGGAGGTCTAGACCGGTACCCTCAAGCGGATAACTCGAGGGGGAAAGCACGGAACAGTCGACTGCACCGCTGATCGACTAGATTCACCACAAATAAGCCTTTCCAAATTCAAAGGGGTGATATATAGGAAGAGCGCAAACACTCATCAAGTGTTACTATGGTATTGATTACGCACGAGTGGAATATGATGTTGTGCATGATTTATGCAACAGAAAATAGCAGGTTTTCATGTATTTGCACGTTAAAATAATAAATGCAGTATTTAATAATTGAAAAGGCGTTTAAAAAGAAGAAAGAAAGAAAACAAAGAGACAAGTCAGTTTCCATAATAAAGAGTAATAAAACAAGAAAGAGAAATCATAAATAACTGAAGATAGGCAAATAAGTACACATAAAGTGGGAAAGGGAAGGGATGAGCAAGTATAAACAAAATAAAGCATGCTTAAAGACTAATTCACAAAAAGAAAGTTTGTTATGGTAAGAGCCTAAGGGAAATCCGCAGCAGAGTCTCCATGCTATCGCGCTCCCTTTTTCATCGCGAAATCAGGTTTCGACATTTCTAAGACAACTCCCTTCCTTTTGGGATGGGATATGGGATTTGAAGAGTCGCCACCTAACGAGTTAAGGTGCGTTAGGGAACCTAGATTAATTGACTCATGAAACTAGTTTGCATCACTAGAGATCGGGTAAGGGCTCGAAATTACCTTGAGGGGAAGGTGTTAGGCACCCTCGAGGTCCACAATGGTGGGTCCCGACAAAAATTAGTCAAGAAAATTAGTCTTTAAAGGAAAATAAATCAATTTAGACAAATATTATTTAGAACAGGAATTAAAATGTCCTAAATGTTTTAGCCTATATGATCATTTCCATGCAATACTTGGTAACTTTCCCCAGGTCGGGGTGCTACACATAGTATTAGCGCACATGTCATCATCTCATTTACTACTCAATTACTATCTTTCAGTTGTTACTTCAGCGTTCTAGTAGCTTCTACCTCGTGCCATATGCGTGCACTACCCGTCCCTTACCTATGGTCCTGGAGGTGTTTAGGACCTATATTTAAGGTAGTTCCAGACTGACCTAGATTGCTAAAAAATGAGAAAGCTAAGCGACAAACAAAAATCCAGATAGGATTGTCACAAAATGAAAAAATAAGGGCTCCGGTTAACCTCCACAAGTAAACAACAAATGCATGCAGCTCCAACAGACAATTTTTATTGATTTAACACCCTATAGACAGGATATCTAGATGAGCATAACAGAATATAAGATATAGTTTATTAAAGCGAGCAGTGGTACCCATCCGTTTGCGTACTGATTTTGTTAAAAACTCTGAATTTGGGTAAACTTCAGGCAGTACTAAATCACAGTTCTTTTTAGCCCCATAATTCCTATAAGTTTGCCTAAATGATAACCAGAACAGAATCCTATAGGCATGGTATCTACAACTGTTAATTATAGACCTATAACATAGTTCATAAACGAGTTACTGATTTTAACAGACAAGTTTTTTTTTATCTTCTTTAGATCCTATAAGCATGCTTTCTATTTTTTTTGCAGAATTAGTTAACTCCTATAGGCATGATTTTTAAGTGTTAGAACTGATTTAATTTATTCCCTATAGACATGCTTTCTATGTTTGAAAATTGATTTCACCCTATAAGCATGATATCTAAACTGACTTTTATATCTCCTATAGGCATGACATCTATGTGAGCAGGAACTTTAAACAAATTTCCAGGAAAGTGTATTAAGTTACACAAATAAGATCCTATTAGCATGATCACTAATGCAAATTGAGATTAGAGATATGTGAAACTCCTATGAGCATGTATATTAATGCAGAACTGACATAAGCCTATGGGCAGAATTTCTAGTATGCAAAAAACCTGAAAGTTCAGAGTCACAGACAATTGGAAAACATTCTATAGGCAGGATCTCTTAATGCGCATAAGGAATCAATACAATGGACTTATAGGCAGGATTTCTACCCCCAGCTTTGAACAAAGATATATAGGAACCCCCCTCCCAGCTTTTACTAATACCCCAGTGCCTATTACAAGTATTATTATTACAGCACAATACGAATAAATTACATAATACTAATCATTACACTGTGGGGAGCCTTAGCAGGCCCAATGTTAACCTAGAAATAGGCCTTCAAGCAAGAAAGTCTGAAGTACAGGTGGTCCACCCATGATACACAAAGTGGGCTTCTAGTGCGTCAAAGTTCCCAAGGGCCTCAGGGACCCCGGGCAATGCTCACACCAGAACCCTATTCAGAACAATCAGCAGTTTGTAAAAGATTGGAAAACCAGCCCTAATGTGTCAGAGTTCGGAGGAGTCTCATGGACCTTAGGCAATGCTCACACCGGGGGTCGTAAGACCCTAGATAACTAAGAGTAGAAGGTTGAAAATAGTATATAAGGGTAGGGGATAATTTTAGAAAAAGCAGCTTGATTTTCAGAAGTCAATAGAAACAAGTTGCAAGACTACAAACAGAAAAAACCACATTTCGGCACATTGGTTCAGACATGGGTAAAGTAATTAAACAATCACAACAAGAGCAGGAACACTTAATTAATAGACAGAACTAAACAGGGTCACAATAGAATCAAACAAGGTTTCACATTGTTGAAGTTGACTTAGTTTATTAATTATTACTAGGTTGAATCATATAGACATGTATTAAACAAAGAAACATACTGAAGTCACAATAAGCAGAACAAGATAACATGACCTAAGACATAGCTACTAAAAAAAGAAATAGAACATGAACAATATGTCTGGCAGAATCATGTTGGAATTTGAAGCACTAACCACACATACATGTGGAACAAAGAGGTAACGAAGACTAAAGCATACTAGTTAGAAAGTAAACTGGAAACATATAATAAACAGGACATATCGAGGTTTGAAGTAAGCTAATCATATAAGTAACAGGGAATAAGAACTGAGCCATAGTAGTTGAGAAAGAGATGGCCAGGAAACAAATATCAAAACAGAAACATGTTGATGTCTATAGTAAACTGGCATAAACATAAAGATACCAATACTCACAAACATAGAGATGAACACATGCAGATTCATCGAGAAAAATGAAGGATTTGGACTGCGTTTGTGTTGAATCTCCTTGAGATTCCCTCATATAACACAAAAATCATAACACCAGTAAAGAAAGGAGGCCAGATGAGGCCTAAGATCGAAGGGAAAACCCATGAATTGAAGGGGGTTCAGGTGACGGCGGGCTAGGGTTAGGGAGAAGGGTGAGAGAGAAGAGAGGGAAAAAGGATTAAGGGGCGGCGAAACTTGGGAAATGATTAGGGTTGGGGGTTATTGGTTAATTAAAAATGGAAGGAATGTCCTGGGCCGTTGATCTTTTGAGATCAACGACCAGGATTGAATCTGGGGGTGGGGCGGTTTATAAAATGGGTTATGGGTATTGGGTTGTGGTTTAGTGGGTATTGGATCAGGGTTATGGTATTGGGTTGATTTAATTGGGCTGGGGTAGTAATTGGGCTAAGGTCCGAAATTAAAAGAGGCTATTTGTTAAATACCCAATTAATTTAAAAATAATACATAAAAATAGCTAATAAAAATTGATATTTATGCATAAAAATGACTTAAAACAATTACTTAATATTATAAAAATATAAAGGTCATTTTCTTGTAAAATAAAGTAATTATGCCCATATGTGCTATTATTGCAAAGTTATTGCAATTATAACCTAAGAAATGTAAATATGGCTATTCAAGAAATAATTAAAACTTAATATAAATATAAGTGATAAAATTAAGCAATAAAATTATCATAAAACCATTTGTGATGCAATTAGTAATTATTTATATAATAAAGCTACTTAGATAAATTAATTAAAAATTCTTTTAAAATTCAGAAATTATGGAAAAATATTAATTGATGCTCATGCATTGTTTTGAAGATATATATGCATTTTGAAAATATCACAGGGAAAAATTGGGTATCAACAACCACAACACCTCAAAGGGACCAATGAACCTTGGGTTCAACTTGCCCTTCTTCCCGAACCTCATAATGCCCTTCATAGGCGAAACCCAGAGCAAGACCCTCTCTCCAACCATGAACGCAACATCGCGAACCTTCCGATCCGAATAACTCTTTTGTCTGGACTGGGCAGTGCGAAGTCGATCTTGAATAACCTTCACCTTATCCAGGGGCATCCTGAACCAAGTTTGCACCCAATAATCAAGCCTCGCCTAGCTCGAACCATCCCATTGGAGAACGACACCCCCTACCATACAGAGCCTCATATGGTGCCATCTGGATGTTCGACTAATAACTGTTAGGAAAACTCTGCAAGTGGCAATAAATGATCCCATGAACCTCCAAACTCCATCACACACGCATAGAGCATATCCTCTAATATCTGAATAGTGTGCTCGGACTGTCCGTCCGTCTGAGGGTGAAATCCTATGCTAAGCTCCACTCGAGTACCCAACTCATGTTGTACGGCCCTCCAGAACCCCGATATGAATTGCGTACCCCAGTCAGAGATGATAGATACCGGTACTCCATAATGCCTGACAATCTCGCGGATATAAATTCGAGTTAGTTGATCGGAAGAATAGGTAGTCATCAAAGGAAGGAAATGAGCTGACTTGGTCAGCCTATCCACAATCACCCAAACTGCATCAAACTTTCGCTGATTCTGTGGATGCCCAACAACGAAATCCATAGTGATACGCTCCTGTTTCCACTCCGGAATCTCTAACTTCTGAAGCGACCCACCTGGCCGCATATGCTCATATGCTCATACTTCACTTGCTGGCAATTTAGACACCGAGCTACATACTCCACTATGTCCTTCTTCATTCTCCTCCACCAGTAATGATTGTCTCAAGTCCTGATACTTTTTGCAGCACCCGGATGAATGGAGTACCGCGAGCTGTGAGCCTCTTGGAGAATCAACTCACGCAAACCATCTACATTGGGCACACATAGCCTTCCTTGTATCCTCAATGCACAATCATCCTCAATAGTAACCTCCTTAGCATCACCGTGCGGGACCGTGTTCTTAAGGATAAGCAGATGGGGTTCATCATACTGACATTCCCTTGTACAATCATAAAGTGAAAACCGAGAGACTACACAAGCCAATACTCGACTCAGCTCAAAAATATCTAATCACACAAACTGGCTGGCTAAGGCCTGAACATCCAACGCCAATGGCCTCTCTACTGTTGGTAGATATGCTAAACTCCCAAAACTCTCTGCCTGGCGACTCAAAGCATCAGCCACCATATTGGCCTTCCCCGGATGGTACAAAATGGTGATATCATAGTCCTTAAGCAGCTCCAACCACCTCCGCTAATGCAAGTTAAGATCCTTTTGCTTAAATAGATGCTGCAAAATCCGATGATCGGTATAAATCTCACAAGGGACACCGTACAAATAGTGCCGCCAAATCTTCAAGGCATGAACAATAGCTGCTAACTCAAGGTCGTGGATAAGATAGTTCTTTTCATGCACCTTCAGCTGTCTGGACGTGTAGGCAATTACCCTACCGTCCTGCATCAACTGCGTGCTAAGACAAATCCGCAATGCATCACAATATACAGTGTAAGACCCCGAACATATAGGCAATACTAATACTGGGAATGTAGTCAAAGTTTTCTTGAGCTTCTGAAAGCTCTCCGCACACTCCTCTGTCCACCTGAACTGAGCCCTCTTCAGCGTCAGCCTGGTCATAGGTGCTGCAATAGATGAGAATCCCTCTACAAGCAACGGTAATACCCCGTTGATGACGTCCAAATCCATTACTAAAAAGTAAATGGACACGTTCACATGTAATATAAATTACCCAACTATGAGTCGGGGTCGAATCGCACAGAGAACAATATGTAGGCGATTAGGAATGTAAGAGAATTATCACTTATTGTGCAATGCCAAACACTTAGAATTTGATTTTGAAAATATTATAGCTAAATGCAAAAACATAAACTAACCTAGAAAGCAAATAAAATGATCAATGACTACAAGTATAGATGCATCGGGAATTACACTCAAGTAACGATCCTATCTATATCACGATTTTACAAATATGAGCGATTTTATGTTAATTAGCCATGGCTAACAATTCTCAATTAGCTTCTTCCAAAGACTAACAAGACTTTCTAATTGAATTATCCCTAAAACAATCAAGAGATTAAGCACACCCGAATATGGCTACAAGTAGTTCAATCCTATTCCTAAGTAGAGTCTATAAAGTGAGGGTTAAAGCCTCAAGTTTAATCTTTCCCAACCCCAAATTATCTTTCCAAAATTAATTCGAAGTAAATGGGAAAGTCCTAGGGTTAGCTAATCCCTTTGGAAACATTAAAGAACAAGAATAATTAAAAAAACAATAACTCACTTCATAAATACATAAAAATCATTCAATACATAAGCACAACAAGGTATTTAATCCATACTTTAAGCATGAATATTTCCATAAACAAGATTTAAGTGTTGAAAATAAATACTACACACTTAAATATTCAATACAAAGCAAAAAAAATGAAGAAATGAACATAAATGGGTAAGAAATTCTCAACCACAAGCTTCAAATATTCAAGACCCAAGTGTGTGTGAAAACCCTAGCTTCCAAAACATGTTCTTCTAAGCCAAAGACCTATTCTAAGATGTAAAAATTATCAAAGTTGTGAAAATTTCGAAAAGTTGTCCAAAATATCTGCTAGGTCGAGTATTTGTGGGTTTTGGGATTGGGAAAATGTGAATTGGCAATTCTGCCCAAAACTGATGCCCGTTGAACACACCTGCGAAAGAATCCTCGCAGGTGCGGCTCCGCGGATGCGGATTTCACGCCGCATGTGCGAATCTGAGTGGAGTTTCTCTTCTCTACAGATGCGGAGCAAACCACCGCACCTGCGGTTCCGCAGATGTGGATAACACGTCGGAGGTGCGGCCTCAGTGCATTTGAGCTTTTTCCGCAAATACGGTCCTTCACTTCGCAGGTCCGATGTCGTACAAGCGACTAATCGTCCGTAGGTGCGGAATCACTGAAGGATATTTCCCTTTTTCCACTCTTTTTTTCTCAATTCCATTTCAATTCAATGCAAGTCACTTCATGGCATCATTTTCCTGAAAATCAAACAATACACACTATAAAAGACCTCATGTTATCATTAAAAGATGCAAAATCTAGCGAAAAGAGACTAAAATGAGTGGTAAAATCACCACTCATCAACACCCCCAACTTAAAGCTTTTTCTTGTCCTCAAGAAAATCAAAACCAACACTTTAATGACGTTCTACCATTTAAAGCACAAGTTGTATTGCTATTATTTACAAATCACATTCTCCAGTTGAGCATCACACTTATGGATTTGGTTGGTACTAATAATTAGGCTCAAGTATGTGCATCTTACCCAATTAACTCCCTCATTTAAAAACAACTTGAAGAAGTGCAAGGGAGTTTCAAAATAATCAAGTGACAAGAATAAGCCTCAAGAAGTGACTCAAAAGCACTAGTCCACTACATATGCTCAACTCACTCATTTCCGGGTATATCAATTTCACCAATCAATACTAATTCATATGCCCTCACAAGAAAGAAAGTCCCAAAATCACCATATTTACAATAACAACACAAGGGACAAATTCACCAAGACACTCACTCTCACAAAGAATTTCAAGTGTTACAACATATCATGCCATAAGCTTGCCCTTATTTTAATTCGCCGCCTATTTTAACAACATTCGTTTGGAGATCCCATAAGGAATTTTTAATCTTGTAATGTAGGTTTAGGGAAGGGTCGAATAAGCATTTGGGATACAAGTTACTACACCCTCCTTGAACACTACTCACATTTGTCTTTCTTTTTGCACTTTGTTTCTTTTCAAACCACATAGCCCTCATTGGCATCTAGTTACTAACATAGAACAACCTTGAATACCACCCTAACTTTCCTCAAGGCTCCATATTTATATACATACATATGTCTTTTTTTATATATATTTTCTTTTGGATCTTGAATAATTTCATATGAACACTTAGAGGTATACGTTCCTACACTCAATTTACAACCTAACCAATTTCCAACTTGATGCCAAAAAGGATTTTAGCCACATTCTTAATATTCAAGGAGGGTCGGGTTCAAAAGAGGGAATTATTTCACAAAAGGGTAAAACTTTGTAATGAGGTGGCCAAAGAAAAGGTTAAAGGCTCAAATAGGGTAAACTAGTGATAATATTTATGCAACGGTAAGCTTGAAAGGCTAAAGAGGTTTTTCAAATATCACAAAGAATGCCTAAGGTCATCTCTCCAATCAAACATAATTAACATTAGCATTGAAATACCAATCGGGCAAGTTCTAGATGATAGACGTAAACACAAGAATTATTTATATAAATACTAACACACATGGAACATGAACTAATTAAGAGGGATCAATTTCACTTCCTAATAAGAGCATATAGAGCAATATCATGCTAACTAGTGGGAAAAGAATCACCAAAAGAGCCAAAAATCACAAAAAATTATTCTTCCCTATGCAACTTACTTCTTTTTTTATTCAATTTAAAACCAAAATTCGGAGCGGTATTCTTAATTCACATTTCACATACAAGAGACTAATTTTTTTTAGTACCAAATAATCCAAAAGTCTCCACCTAGAAAAACAAGACTAATTCCCTTAAGAAAGTTGTCCTTCCATCTATCATCGGGAAAAGTCACCCGGTTCAACACAAAAAAATGTTCCTTGGGAAAGAACCGTAGCATAAAGAAAACCCAAGGAAATACTACTAAGGAAATAAAAATAAAAGGGCACAACTACTAAAGAGAATAATAGAATAAAAGCAACTAACACTAAAGAAGTAAAAAAAAATATACACTAAAGGATACTAAAGAAAGTAAGTAAAGAACGAAAAATAAAAGTAGAGTAATAACACCAAGCTCAGCAAGAGCACATGATATAACAAAATAAGCCCGACAAGAGCATGCAATATTCATAAAAACAAGGAAACCCGTCAATGGCACATACATAGAGTCATAGTATGAATACAATATACTCCTAAAGCCACCCCCGACTAAAAACATTTCAGTTTCCCCACTGCACAATATCACAAGTAAAGAAAAGTAGTTTGAGGGTCTCCCTGAGGTCTGCTTCAGACTAGCAGACTGCAGGAGAAACGGCTAATCAGTGCTGTTAAGAACTCTCGCTATCATCATCCTAATCATCGGCATCATCAGCATCTGTCATGAACGAGTACTCCTCACTATCCTCTTCATCAGCAACCGATAACTGCCTGCTCGGCTGCCCCCACTTGAAGATTGCTTTGATCCCTCTCCACATTTTGATCATAAATTTGCTCTTCTTTTTGTTTTTTACTTTTTCCTTAGCAAAGTCTGACTGAAGGTCTACATACGCCTTGGCCAAGCTGGTATAGGTAGTCTCGAGCTTGACAACAGACGCTGCCATCTTATCCTGAGAGTCGGACTGCTTCCTCTGCACATCTAAATAGGTCTGCATGTCAGCTCTGGTGAAGTACTCGGGCAAAGGCTGGGAGTGTGAGGGTCCACTGGGGAGCTGTGACACTAAGTCACAAATGGATGCAAGCTGGGAGTTCAGCTCCCCAAAAGGTCCCTCAGTCTGAGCAGTTTGTGAGGAGGACTGCTCACCTACAGTAGTCTCCACTTTCCTCTTCCTACTCTTTAGAACACTACCTGCTCCTGTCACTCTCAATGGGTGGAATGGCTTGTCTGCCGGTATCCAATTATCTCCATCCCATTCATCATCCTGTGCACCCCGGCACAACTCTGTAATCAACGATGGAAACATCAATGACGTGCCACCTTGAAGCACGTATTGCTTCAGCTCCCGAACAATGTAGTGGCCTACATTCACAGGGATGTCATCAAGGATGCAAACAATTATCAAAGCCCTGACATATGGGACATCAGACACATTCCTCGAGGGGGATACTCTGCTCGCGATCAAATTACTCAGTTCCTAATTCATGTTTAGTTTATCTTGTTCCCCAGTCCATACTGATTTTTATTACTCTAGGGTCTAACTTTCCCTTCTGCTAATCACGTTAGAGTCGCGAACTTATTGCTCGAAATGAGGATTTGACTGTATGGCCTATACTCTTTTGTTGTCTTAAGGCCCATCACCTCTCGTTTCTTTCTTCATTTAACTATAGATTATGTAACACTCTACCGTTGATATCCATGTGTCACATCTCACTCATAATGCTTCATTATCCCTCTTCATACTTCCCTGCTAATATTTCTATCTATCACTTTATTCTGAAAATTTGAACAAAATATTCTTTTGCTTTTAGCTCCCCTTGATCCATCCATTGGTTCTTCGAATTTCCAAACATTCTTTCTCTACTAGGGATGGGAGCCACACTAAGGTAATATTTACCCCTTGCAGGATTCCAGTGCACGTCTTTGTAGTAGTCATATCTAGCTGTAATATTTTAGAGTGCACCATCTAGGTGTCTCACAAGGAGATCTACTATCATATTTGCAATATCCTTCTGAGATGTCAATAAACGACAAACAATCAATTCGACATTTTGGGTTATTCTAACCCCAGCCGGATCCTGATATCCCGTTCTGTCTTAAACCATATCTGCTAGCTCCCATAGGGTATAACCGAGATCGGTGTGGCCAATTGTGCAAACCTCTGTTACTGTCAAAGGTAACTCAAAATTCTTATATCAATTTTCTGAGTTGTAGATAATGATCATCTTCACTAACTGGGTACCTCGTTCCCTTCTTTACCTTGATTCTTTTACTTGTTGAAACTTGCATCTATCTTATGAGTCTCTTATTTCTTTTCACCAAATTGGTGGATAGATATACTTTCCTTAAGTCTCCTTATCAAGAAGCTTATACACACATGATCTGCTGGAGACCTTACGTTTACTCATCATAAGCATGATGCATAAAATCGAGTTTCCTCTGACTCAATTCTTCCACAGCTATATCTCTTACCAACCGTCTTTCTAGATGTAGGCATCGTCATATTATGAATAACATAGAAGTTCAGAATTTGAATTCTTATAAGTGAGCTCTACCATACGATCTAGAGTAAGAAGAAAGAAGGACAGTCCTAAATGCCATGTAGCCTCATGCTTATAAGTGTGGTGCACAACACACCCATAAAAAAGATTCTACTAGACACGGTTGTAGACTTCCTAGGACGGAACTGCTTTGGTACCACTTTTTTCACGCTCCAAACTTGGGGGACGAGACCGATACCCGGTGCCACACCTAACCTTGTGTACCAACTTGCGACTAAGGAGCTCTAAACATGTGATGTCATACTTTGGTCATGGGCCACATTGCAAGAAAACTATGAATGCTGACTAAATATCTATATAAAGTTGGGCCGACAAGGGCGTCAGAACTACTACAGCTGGCAAACCAACAAAATATACATACAAGGCCTACCAGCCCAATATACTGCACTAACTGACAGGATATGGCTACAAGCCTCTACTGGTAGATATACTGTGATCGGAACAGCTCCCCGACCTACTCATAACATATATACATATATACACAATATGTACATAAAGCACTAGACTCGGCAACTCCGAAAGACATGGATCTTACCGATCAAGTTGAACTCAAGCAACACTTAATGAGGAGGTCTACCCCCTGTCTGTCTGAACCTGCACGCAGGAAATGCAGCACCCCTAGAAAAGGGACGTCAGTACGAAATAATGTACCAAGTAGGTAAGGCAATATACTAAAAGTTGAAACTGAACTGATAATATAATAAGTGAAAGCAATGGAAATCAAAGATAATCTGAAGATATGCTTACCTACTGATACTGACTCAACTCTCTCAATATAGTAAGTAAAATAGTTGTCCGACCCTATAAGGCTCGGTATATATATATATATATATATATATAGATAACTACTCTGGTGTAGTAGGATCGCTCATAGGCGCTCGACCATACTAGGCTCTATTCGACCAACTGGGCTCGCTCATAGGCGCTCAGCCACAGTAGGCTCGATATATACCATCTGATCAGAGGTTGCCCAATAAGGGCCTGCCTATCGATTATAGCTCGATGGTAATGAAAATATTGTAATAATGTATATATAGACTCTCTGCTCTCTTGACTGGAAGAAGGAAATACTCAATTGAATATTGTACTTACAAGACTAGGAAAAATATACGTAAATTTTGGGACATGAATTTTTTCTTTATACCTCGTTATCAAACTTGTGTAATTACGAGATCATGCCAAAATGAAAGAAGGGCTTAGCCTTAACATACTTAAGTTGATTCTCTTGACAATCCCTCTAACACACCTCAATTTCAACAACACGTAATGGTGGATCAAAGTAGGGGAAAATCCGTATGATATTCTTGAGAAATATTGCACCATACTTCCTTAGAATCGCAAAATACCGTTACTATTATGACAAAAAGTTTCGTATGAATTCATTTTCCTCGATTTTCTTACCCTCTCACTTTCATGAATTTACTTATCACTTGTTTGAAATAGCGTAATGCTTAAAATCTCAAAATAATCTCATTCCCGAACTTGTGTCGATTAACTTACGACGAAACTTTAACGTATAAAAATGCGGGATGTAACATCTTATTTCCGAGCTTTCATCAATTTATTTATGGCGTACTTTCACATACGAAAATATGGGGCATAACAGTGCGGCTCCACTTCTGTGGTAACTTTGTCGCACCTACGACCCTTGGCTACCCTGACCAGGGTAGCATCTGCGAGCTACCATCTGCACATGCGAGTCTGTACCTGCAGCCTCCCCTCCGCAGGTGCGAAACACCAAAATCCAGCAAATAATCAGCAATTGCCTAAGTTCAAATTCAATCCGTTAAGCATCCAAAACACACTCGAGGCACCCAGGACCACAAACAAATAAACCAACCAGTCCTAAAACACCATACAAAGTTAGTCGAGTCCTCAAATCACATCAAACAATGCTAAAAACACGAATCACCCTCCGATTCAAACTTAATGAACTTGAAACTTTGAATTTCTACAACCAATGCTGAAACATATATAACCACGTCCGATTGATCCCAAATTTTTCACACAAGTCATATTCAACATTATGGACCTACTCCAACTCCCAAAATCGTAATCCGATCCCGATATAAAAAATTCTACTTCCGGCCAAAATCTCCAAAAGTTTGACTTTCGCCATTTCAAGCCTAAATAAGCTACAGACCTCCAAAATACAATCTGGACACGCCTTTAAGTCCAAAATCTCCCAACGGAGCTGTAGGAACCGAAGAAACTCCATTTTGGAGTTATCTTCACACCGCTTCGACTAAGGTCAAAATCCTAAGACTTAAGCTTTTTTTTAGGTACTAAGTGTCCCAAAACACTCCAAAACCACAACAACAATCTCCCAGCAAGACACATAGGCAGAATAAGGTACGAGGAAAGCATTAAATAGGGGATCAAGGCTATAACTCTCAAACAACCGGCCGGGTCATTACAATATACTAGTACAATTCAAATGTACTGTTATGCGGTGCCTTCCTGAGATTCCTTGAAAGAGCGATGTAAGGCTAAGAAACTGATGTCAGTGCAGCTTTTGTTCGCCAAATAAGGTCCCCTCCATACGCTAGACGAGATTGTCAGTGCTGTACAGGAAAACCAATGTCAAGAGAAATTGAGAGAACATAAGTGAGAATTAAAAGAAATATTGATTGCATTAATGAAAGTTATTACAGAAAGGAAACGCAATGTCAAAGGGGAGAGACACCAGTACAGAGAATTGTTTTCTTTCCAGAAAGTTTGATTACTTGATCCCCTCTAACAGTGCAAAAAAATACTAAAGTTACAAGACTTGACCTAACTAAGCTAGAGAAACATAATGGAAGTACATGGAATAAAACTAATCTACATTTACAATGAAAAGGACTTAGTTTTCTATAACGTAGAAACAGGTATGTTGTCAGCAACCTTGTCTTTGGCATCACGATCTGCAAGCACTACATAGTCTGCACGTGCGCGGCATTGTCTGCACGTGCGATACTCTGGGCGTCTACCTGCGGCTAGGCGCTGGCGAGGGATATCGGTGGGGCGACAGATGCAAATGCGCATTTGTCACTTTCCACAGCCAATACCATGGGGTCGTCCATGTCACTAGGCATTGGGAGGCTTGCCATGACACCATCGGGTGCGCCACATGGGTCATGGGGCATAGCTGGAAAGCCACCCATGATATTCTCCCCCACCTTAGTTGGCGACGTCCTCAGCACCTTACTTGAAAAATAATCACCAATTAGGCTCTTGTAGGCTTTGAGGTTTGTTCCCCTCTCCCAAGTATTCTCATCTACATCACAACCCTGCTATTTCACCAAGAACTCTTGGTAATCCTTCCTTGAGGTTTGAATCACCCGATCATCAAGAAAAGCTTCAGCACGCCTTTTCTCGATTGAATTGGGGCCTCGAATACTATGTATTGTGAGTTGGCTCCGTGAAGGGTCCTCCTTGTTTTCTCAAAAAGGTTTCAGAAGGCTGACATGGAAAATGGGATGGATTTTCCACCAGGTTGCAGTATCCACCCAGTATGTAACCTTCCCAATGCGCCTTTAATGGACAAGGGTCTAATGTGTTTTTGCAATAGGCGAGGGTCATGGACCCCTATAAACAAGTACCGCTTTGGGATTTTGACCATCACTTTGTCTCCTGCTTGGTATTCAACAAAGCGACGATTTTGATCAGCATGCCTCTTCATCCGCTTTTGGCCTTTAATAAGATAGCTCCACACTATCTCCAAATTTTTCTTTCATTATTTTGAGAAGCTAGCAGCTCGAGGAGATTTTGACAGTTTTGGTGCATTCACGGTGTGTGGGAGTAGCGGTTGTTGTCTGATAACAATTTCAAAAGCCTTTTGTTTGTACTAGATCTCTGTTGTGAATTGAAAAATAGTTGAGCAACATCCAGAAGCTTCACCCAATTATTTTGGAATCCGGATACAAAGTGGCGGAGATATTCCTCTAGCATACCATTGAACCGCCATGTCTGGCCATTAGATTGCGAATGTAAAACTTGAGTTGTGAACAACTTTGACCCGAGTCACTTAAATAGTTGGGTCCAAAAGTTGCTATTGAAGCGTGAGTCGCGATTACTAACAATGTCTTTGGGCAGGCCCTAATATTTGACAACATGAGAGAAGAAGAATCGAGTTATATCTTCTGCTTATATATATTGTGGGACTACTATAAAGGTAGCATACTTGGAAAACTGATCCACCACAACCAAGATAATTGTGAGATCTCCGACCTTGGGCAATTCGGTGATGAAATCTAGCTAAATACTTTCCCAAGGTCTCTTTGGGACAACTAGTGGTTCCATGAGACCCATTTGATTTAAACGGGCTGACTTGTCCTTCTGGCATACTAGACAAGTCCTCACATACTGAGCAACATCATCGGCCATTTGAGGCCAATAATATGCACGGCGAAGTAATGTCATGGTGTGTTCTTCATCGAGATGGCCGGCCCACAAAGTATCGTGACATTCCGCCAGAAGAGTCCTTCACAAATCTCCTCCTTTAGGAACATAAAGTTGGTTCCCTTTCACTTTAAGGAAACCATCTTCTATGTAGAACTGGCGAGTTTTGCCTTGTCCTACCAGATCAACCAAATAGTGTGCGGCAAGATCCTTGATGAGTAGATCCTGTATCTGGTCTTTTATGGTGGTGGCTACTTCGCTCCACCTTATGGTGGCGAGTAGGTACAACGATGATAGGTCATCTCTCTGACTGAGCGCATCAGCAACATGATTAGTCTTCCCACTTCGGTACTCCAGGTTGAAGTGAAATTCTGCTAGGAGTTCTTGCCACGAGGCCTGTCGGCCATTCAGCTTCGGCTGGGTCACGAAATGGCTAACTTGACCGCGAACAGGGTTCCCAACAGATAGTTACTCCAAAGGCGTAAGCAATGAACGACAACTAATAATTCTTTCTCGTTGGCGGCATAACGCCGCTCTGCATCCTTCAGCTTTCGGCTCTCGTACACTACTATATGCCCTTCTTGTAGTAATACTCCACCAAGAGCATAGTCAAAAGCATCCGTTTGTACCTCGAATTGCTTGGCAAAATCAGGAGGGTCAAGACGGGCTATTAGACATAGCCGCTTTTAATGCGTTGAAAGCCTCTGCTCGCCTGGGTTCCCAATCCTAAGGCGTGACCTTCTTGAGGAGTTCTGTCAATGTCACTATGATAAAGGAGTAATTTTTTACAAATCGCTGATAGAAGTTGCATAGGCCAAGGAACGCCCTCAAGTCATGGATATCCTTGGGCGGCAGCCAATTTGTGATAGCCTAAATCTTTTGTTGGTCCATCTTGATCCACTCTTCCTCAATGACATGTCCAAGGAAGTCAATCTGTTTTTGAGAAAATGAGCACTTGGATAGCTTCACATATAATTCGTGCTCCAGCAATCGGGCTAGGACCTTCTGCAAGTGCTCCAGGCGTTCTTCCAATGTTTGGCTAAAAACCACAATGTCATCCAAGTATACCACCACGAATTTGTCAATGTACTCACGCAATACTTTGTTTTAGGGTGACAAATGCGGCTGGAGCGTTAGTCAATCCGAGCGTTAGGCATAACCAGGAAGTTGAACGACCCATATCTTGTCACACAGTTCATCTTGTGTTAATCACCCTCAGCAATCCGAACTTGCCAATACCCTGTCTTCAGTTCTATTTTTGTGAACATTGTCGCACCACCCAATATATCGAACAAGTCTGCCATGCGCGGAATAGGGTACTTTTTCTTTATAGTGATTTTGTTTAGAGCCAAATCATCCACACAGAGTCGTAGACTACCATCATGTTTATTTTGGAATAGCACAGGGGAGCCATATGGGTACTTGGAGGGCACAATGATCCATGTGTCTAGCATTTCCATCAACTATCTCTGAAGCTTGGTGATTTCAGGTTGTAACATTCTATAACGCGCCTGGGCGGGTGGCTTCGCACCCGGCACCAACTCAATCTCATTGTCCATAGTGAGCCTAGGCGGAAGTCACTTTGGCATATCATGTGCCCTGATGTCTTCAAACTCTAGTAGTAGCTCCTTCACAGGTGTAGGAATGGGACCCGAGGAGCATTATATATCTTCAATGCATAGGGTAGCCAGGAACGTAGGTTCATGTATTTTGACTCCCTTATTCAACTGCAAGGCCGAGATGTTCTCAACGGCCATATTCATAGTCATACATGGAATAATGCAGGTCTTGGCCCCGTTTGCTCCCATAATCAGTAGCATGTATACATATGGTACGGGCATGGTGTTGGTTTGCCTCAAGAATTCCAACCCGATTATCAACTCGAAGTCATCTATGATCACCACGCGCAAGTTGAATTTTCCTCATAAGGACCAAGCTTCACTTGTACTTCTTTAGCTATTCCACCCGCTTGAAGAGGAGGTGAATTGATAGCCTTGACACGACCTCTGCCCTTTCCTACAACTATACCAAGGCGCTCCACCTGATTTAAGCCAAAGTAGTTGTGGGTAGCACCCGTGTCTATCATCGCCCGAATGGGCTTGCCATTTACCTTCATCTCAACGAACATTAAGGTCCTCTCTTGTTTAAGAGGAGTCCTCTCATTCGCCTTCTTTTTCCCTTTCTTTGTGATTGGTCAGGGGTCCTTCTTCTTATGGATACCAGCACTAGTTCCCGCTAATGCCTTAGAAATAGATCCAACAATTTCATTGAAGGAACCTACTCGTTTGGTCTGGTCCGCATCATCTGCTTCGTCATCCGTCCCATCATCAAAAGCTTGATTGGCGTTCATCTACGCATATAGGCATTCATTATTCAAATATGGCCTACCGCAATGATGGCATCCTGAAGGGGGATTTCTCCCTTGATCATTGTTGTTTCACGTAGCACTATTGCTTCCTGAGGAAGGAGCCTTAGATTTAGTTGCACTACGATCTCCCCCACTTCTACTAGGGCCACCATTGCTAGACTGGCCCCCTTTGTATCCCAGTCGGACAGGCGGTTGAGTCCTATAATTCCTAGTTTCCACTTGATAGTCCACAAGGCACTCCGCTACTTGGATCGCCTTGGGTAGAGTATCTACCCTTTTTCTTTGCAGCTCCATATGGGTAAAGGGTTTTACCCCTTACAGGAATGTGAAGTGTTTGTCTTTGTCCCCCATGTCACGTATGTTTAACATGAGCGCGGAGAATTCTCGCACGTAATCCCGCACTAATTTGGTCTGGCAGAGCTCCCATAATTTTCTCCTTGCATTGTACTCAACATTTTCGTGGAAGAACTGTAGGTGTATGGCTGCCTTCAGTTCAGCCCATGTCTCCAAAGCATCTTCAGCGGCCCTAATGGCTTCATACCTCACACGCCACCAGATTTTAGCATCACCCTAAAGATACATGACAGCAGTTGCTACCTTCTTAGCTTCCTTTAGGCCTCCCACGGCATCGAAGTTTTACCCGATATTGAAGACAAAATTTTCCACTTCTTTAGCACTCCGAGCTCCACTGTATGTCTTTGGCTCAGGAATTTTTAGTTTTTGTGCCACGGGGGCAAGGTTCACAGCACCCCGATTTGGTTTCCACCTCCTCGAAGCAGGCCTTGTAAAGCAGCATTGACAACATTTAGCTGGCCTATCAAATTGTCTATAGTTTGTTGCATGACAGTAATCATGTCTGCCAATTAGAGTTTTCTCCCTTTCTCTCACTCAATAGATCTATCTGGTCTGATACGGCACAGTACAATACGAGACGATGGAATGCGGAAGGAAGTTCACTTTTTAGTGACCAGAAATTGACTAGTTTATTTAATTGACTTAAAGATCTTTCTTTATATTTTACTAGTTAAGGCCTTCGATCATCTGGCGGTGAGGTCGATCGAAAAAGTGAAAGCTTGATTAAAACCCGTCTTTTTTAGCATCAACCACTTTTTCCCATCCCAAGTAATGTTATGAACTTTCACTCCCTATCTATACTAGAACCTCGAGCCTCTTTCTTCTTTCTGTGCAGAAGGCATTGATTGCGAGTCTTAGTTCCTAGTTTATCTGAATCAGGTGTGTCTGAGTTGCAGTCTTATGTATGTAAGAGGGCTAAGCATATTCTAAAGTAATATTCCTATAGTGAGAGTCATTGTAGTGTACTATTTGAGTTAGTTCACTCTGATGTACGGGGGCCTGCCCCTACTCTTTCTTTATCGGGTTATAATGATATACACGATGGATGAAGGTTTTGGCAAGGTTAAGAATGGATGGTACCTATAATCAGACCCAACCGTTGCAGTACTTGAGAAGAAAGAAAAAATTTATCTTCTCTTGTGCCCTGTAGGCTAAATCCTCGACACTCTCCTAATAGAAGCCCTCGAATTTACCAAAACTTTTGGCTGACTCTGTGGTTGTCATTTGTCGGTCTCCTTCAGAGTCGCAACTGATGTTTTCTATGTCAACTTCGGCCTAGATCATTCTGTGGTCCAGGTCTTCCAACGTTTGCACTCGATTGGTTCTTAATTGAGGCACTATATCCATGATGGATCATAATACGTCAACCGACTCTTTGAGGGTTGTAATGCGGTCCCATGATTCACCATGGTCAGAATTAGTGGTAATGGCAATGTGTTCCCTCATCCGATGTCGAGCCTAGGCTCTGATACCAAGTGCTACGTGGCGCCTTCCTGATATTCCTTGGAAGGGCGACGTAAGGCTAAGCAACTGATGTCAGTGCAGTTGTTGTCTGCCAACTGAGGTCTTTCCATATGCTAGATGAGATTGTCAGTGTCGTACGGGAAAATCAATGTCAAGAGAAATTGACAGAACAAAAATGAGAATTGAATGAAAGATATTACAGAAAGGCAACACGGTGTCGGTGGGGAGAGACACCAGTACAGAGAATAGTTTCCTTACTAAAAAGTTTGATTGCTTGATCCCCCCTAATAGTGCTTAAAAAAATAAACCAAAGTTACCAAACTTGACCTAACGAAGCTAGAGAAACATAATGGAAGTACATGGAATAAAACTACTCTATATTTACAGTGAAAAGGACATAGTTTTCTACAAGGTAGAAACAGGTTTGTTATCAGCAACCTTGTCTTTGGCACCACGATCTGCGCGCGCAGCTTTGTCTGCACATACAGCGCTGTTGGAATCTGCCTGCGGCTGGGCGCTGGCGAGGGAAATCGGTGAGGCGACAGAGGCACATGCGCGCTTGTCACTTGGAAAAGCCAAGATCACATGACCGTCTGTGGCGCTAGGCATTGGGAGGCTTTCCAGGATGCCACGGAGCGTGCCCAAGGGGTCATGGGGCATGGAATGCCGCCCATGACAGTACTAACGTCCCTTTTGACCAGGTCTTGCATCTTGTGATGCAGGTAACGATTTACATTTTGATGATTCTGCTTGCTAGGACATCTCGAATCAACAACTGGTGAGCCCCAATTTTTCGGGGCATTATCCCTCTTTTTCAGTCTTTATAGTATCTCAGTTAGTAAGGTATATCGGGGACCTTGTCCCGGTAAACCAGCTGCATTTCAGTATTCTTTAGAGGCTTCAAAGACTATAGTCCAGTCAGTCATATGTAAGAAGGCTTTTGTGTTAGCCTTGTCGGCTACTCGTTTATACTTGCAGACTTTTCATTACTTTTCGCATTTATGATATTTCAGTAAGAGTCTTTAGTATATCAACATGTTGCATGTTTATATTCAACTTACAATTATACCACATGTTGATCCATCCATCCAGTTGGTTCTATCGGTCACATGTATTCAAGCACCGAGTGCCATGTTACGCTCAGGCCATGGTTCGGGGCGTAACAATGTTTGGTATCAGAGCTTAGGTTTAAGAGTCCTAGGGAGCCTATGAAGTCGTATTGTCATTTTTATGTGCGTGCGCACCACACATGTAAACAATTGACCATCAAGACATCTAGGATTGTTTCATTTCTTTCATACTCTATATCGTGCAGTTAGAGTAATCCTTCTAACTTGTGAGAATTACGTATTTGCGAAAATGCCTGCAAAAAGAAAGTACACCAAGAGGGCCTCCACTACTAGTCAAGGGTCTATGGCTAATGCTGCTCAGGAGGAGGACACCCCGACCAAAGGAGTTGCATCGGTCTTACTGCCCGGTACTTCAGACATGGATGCCAGTGGAGCTATTCAATTGCTCACCCAAATTGTTGCTACTCATGCTCAAAGGCGGGTGTTCATACCCAATTTTGCCCTCACGTTTGTTCAAATAGTATACATATTTTCAAATGTCATTTTTCATTCACCATTTAATTTACAATATTTATACAAGCATTTTTCATAATTTTCCATAATTTTTAGGGCTTTAAAATTGATTTTTTTGCATTTAAATTACTTGAATATTATTATTCTCTTAAATTATTTGCAATAGCTTAATCATCCAAATTTGTTATTTTAAACTCGCATACATGTTTTAAAACATTTTTACATTGTTTCATAAAATTATATCTATATTTTAGTTAATTATGTAATTTTTGCAATAATAGCCTATGTTCATGTATAATTGCTCTTTTATTACTTTATTTGTGCCAAAATAGCATTTTATATTTTTTACAATGCTAAATTATTATTTTCAACCATTTTAGTGCATAAATAATATTTTATTTATTTATTAATCATTTTTTAAATTTATTATTTGATGAATTTCGTGTATTTAAATTGTAGCCCAATTTTGAGTAATTTTCGGACCAAAATTGGCCCAGTACCTTATCCCAATAGCCCCAGCCCAAACCAAATAACCCCTTAACCTAAGACCCGGTTGGTACCCATCTCCTGACCCGCCCCACTCCCCTTTTGATCTTGGTCGTTAATCTGAAATGATCAACGACCCATAATAATTCCCCCACCTCTCCTTATAACCTCACAACCAAAATCCTAACCTCATTTTACCCACCCACCCACCCCCTAATCCTTTTGAACCTTCTCCTCTTCTCACAAACCCTAATTGTCGCCTCCAGTTCTTCTCCTAATCCAATCCATTCATGGATTCTTACACTGGTTTGCTTACCTTTTGGGATTATATCATTGTTACTTGCATAAATATGGTATTACTCAGTACTTGCCCTATTTTGGCAAGTACCAGTCTCCCAAATCAAGAGCGATTGGACCTATTCAGTAACATTGGGACGGTTTTCCGTCTATATATGTCTATGGACAGATTACACGGGCTCGATTTACAACGATCACCGGCCAGTCTGTGATTTAGGTCAAACTAGGGTTTGCCTGATTTTCTCTTAAATTGATTCTAATCGATTATGCATAATATTCTTTCCTGCTTTGTGTTTAATCAACTGTTTTTCCTTGTTTTGGTAAATATTTTTCTACTATATAAACCTCTCCCCTATTTCCCCTTTAGACAGAACTAGAATCGCTTAAAACTACTACTATTCTATCATTTTCACTTTATATATTATTTCTGCTCTCTTGATTGTGGCCGGCTAAAAGCCAAGGCCATCGGAATTCAACTATTCAAACTCTCTCAGTGTGAGTACTGCCCGGGGTTCATCTGAAGCCCTTGGGAACTCTGATGCACTAAAATTTTGGGGTTTCTACTACTCTCTCCGTCTTACTAATAAGAAAGTTGTTGGCTCTTAATCTCTACTTTATTTGCTCATTAATTCTGTAGACTGGTGAGTAATGAGACTCTTGCAATTTATTCTCTCTTTTTTTGTATTCATATTGTTCAGACCTTTGTGAATCAATGTGATGTTTCTTGCCTTTGTTCGTATTCATGTTTATCTCAATATCCTATACTCCTGTGTTTTTCTAGAATCTGAACCTACTGGAATTCTTAGTTTCGATTCTTGCATGTTATTTGTGCGCAATTTGAATGCTTTCTGATTACTTCATCCTACTATATTATTTTGTTCACTAGTTGCTTTTTGAAAAGAAAAAAAAGCTTTTTCTCATGACTTTCCTTGGATTCATTCATTCTTAAGGAGGTTACCTCCTGCCCAGAATTTTCTTGATTGAGTTTCTTTCTAATGAATCCTTCATGTATGTTCTGTTGTTATCCTACTTACATGAGCCTTATATGCCCATTGTCGTCTCAATGTTTTAGCTAGACATATTGCTAATTTGGTATTTAGTCAATCCTGCATTTTTCAGTGTTGCCCAGATTTCTAGTTAAACCCCAATACGCTTGGGTTTTATCATTATGCATAATTGACTAGCCTAAGTTCTAAAGTCTGTCTATCCTCGACCTCAAGATTGACATATCTTCGTGCTATGATGTATTTAGACTTAGAAATCCTTGTGATTAGGACTCTTAGTGACTACTATAAACCATGCCTACTTGTTTGCTCGCTTACCATTCTCTAACTGTGACTTCATGCCTTAATTTCCTAGTTATGAATTTGTTTTAGGTTAATTCATACTTTGTTATAAACTTGTTGTCCTGAAAACTAAGTATGTGTATGTGCTTACCATGTCAACCTAAGTGATATGCTTCTACAACTCTGCTAATGTTTCACATGCGATATGAGCCTATATTATTAGTTTTTCATATCATGTGGAGACTAAGTTCTATTTATTCTCCTAATTTCATGTTTAACCCCATTGTTTGACAAATCCTGTCACCGCTTCTTCTAAAATGCAAGCATAAACATGTCTTATGTGTGTTCCTGCCAACATGTCACATGAATTTGTGTATACATTTGGTGGTGATTTTCTTTACAATCTTAATGAAATAAGTATGCAGGCTTCCTTTTCTAAACTGGATAGTTCAACATTACTCTTTTGTTTGTAAGCATGTATGAGTCCCCCCCCCCCCACATCTGTGTTTGATATATGTTCTATACGATGTTGGGATTTGCTTTTGGGTTCATACATATTACTGGTCTCATGTGCTGAGTTTTGAGCCTATTGGAGCTGTCGAAGGTTTAGAAAAGCATGGGTTATCATTGGGCCTATAGTGGTCTTCTTATGTAATTACTCATATTTGATTCGGGCTGTAATATCTTGTAAACTGAACAATTGGGGATTTAATAAAAAGGGGAAATTGGGTACTTTAAT
>MDKI01010565.1:0-12628 GCA_005239505.1 Nicotiana paniculata | reverse complement strand
CTATATTACTTGTCGACCACGTACACTTGCGTGTGCATTGGGAAATCAACCAACACTTACCTATGAAGCTATGGTGGAATGGTCTCCTAAGAATCTCCCAAGAGGAGTGGAGAACAAGAAAATGGAGAAAGATATGAAAATACCGTAATGGGTATTCTGTTTTAAGACTTTATAAATGAGTGGACGAAATAAGCCAATGCAATCGCGAAGAGAGCCCTGCGATCGCATAGAGGTCTACTTATAATGCACCGCGATCGCGAACAGAGACCTGCGATCGTACACCTCAAGGAACCCCTCCCTAACAAGTCTATTTGATCGCACAGGGTACCTAATCAGCCCCCCACCCGGACCTCTTATACCCCTATGCGATCGCGGACAGTTCTATGCGATCGCGTAGAGGAAACTGACCTCATCCTCACTTAAGGCTATGCGATCTCAGTTAACCCTACGCAATCGCATAGAATAAAGCATCAGACACTAGAAACAACCCATTTACACCAGATGTTTCGACCTTTTAGCACCCCGACACCTACCCGAAACTCACTCGAGCCCTCAGGGCTCACAACCAAATATACCCACGACTTCAAAATCATCCTACGAACTTATTCGAGTAATTAAACAACAAAAAGTAACATCAAAAACAATGAATTAAACTCAAAAATTCATAGAATTTCCTCAAACTTCATAAACTATCAAATTTTCCATTTTTGATCTGAAACACATCAAACCAAGTCTGTTTATTACCAAATTTTACAGAAAACTCACATAACACATATTGAACCTATTCCGGACTACGGAACCATAATACGGGATCGGTAACACAGATTTCACATCAAAATTCATTTTCAAAAGTCTTTATTATTTTAAGAAAACAATTTTCTTTAAAAATTTATTTGTCTAACTTGGGACCTCGGAATTCGATTCCGGGCATACGCCCAGGTCCCATATTTTCCTGTGGACCCCTCCGGCACCGTCAAATCATGGGTCCGGATCTGTGTACCAATAATGTTGACCAAAGTCAACTTTATTCAATTAATTATAATAAATTCAAGTGTTTGACACATTTATACATAAAGGCTTCCCAGCTACGTGCCCGGGCTGCACGCGCACACTAAGGTGAGATTAACAAAGGCTTTTGGGGCCTCAGAACATAGTTTTTGCTAAATTTACACATGATGACCTTTTGGGTCATCACAATCTCCACGTCTAAAACAACTGTTCGTCCTAGAACGAACATAGAACGGTAACTGAATCGGGGAAAAGGTGGGGATACCGGCTCCGCATATCGGACTCAGACTCCCAAGTAGCTGCCTCAACAGGCTGACCTCTCGACTGAACACGAACCGAAGGATAACTCTTCGATCTCAACTGTCGCACCTACCGATCTAATATGGCTACCGGCTCCTCCTCATAAGAAAAATCCTTGTCCAAATGGACACCACTGAAGTCAAGTACATGAGATGGATCCGCAATATACCTTCGGAGCATAGATACGTGAAATACCGGATGCACGGCTAACAAACAAGGAGGCAAGGTAAGTTTGTAGGCCACCTCTCCTACCTTATCCAGCATCTCAAATGGACCAATGTACCAAGGGCTCAACTTTACCTTCTTCCCGAACCTCATCACGCCCTTCATGGGCGACACCCGAAGAAACAACCGGTCTCCTATCATAAATGCCAACTCTCAAACTTTGCGATCCGCATAACTCTTCTGCCTGGATTGAGCTGTACGAAGTCTATCCTGAATGATCTTAACCTTGTCCAAGGCATCCTGGACTAACTCGCAACCCAACAATCTAGCCTCTCCCGACTCAAACCATCAGGCTGGAGACCGACACTCCCTACCAGACAATGCCTCATACGGAGCCATCTGAATGCTCGACTGATAGCTGTTGTTGTAGGCAAACTCCGATAAAGGCATGAACTGGTCCCATGAACCACCAAGGTCAATGACACAAGCCCGCAACATGTCCTCCAAAATCTGAATAGTACGCTCGAACTGCCCGTCTGTTTGAGGATGAAATGCTGTGCTCAAATCAATCTGTGTGCCCAACTCTCGCTGAAATACTCTCTAGAAATGGGAGGTGAATTGAGTACCTCGGTCTGATATAATGGATATGAGAACACCATGCAGTCGAAAAATCTCTCTCATGTAGATCTTTGCCAACTTCTCTGCTCAATACGAAACTGATACTGGGATGAAGTGCGATGACTTGGTCAGCCTATCCACAATGACCCATACTGCATCAAACATCCTCTGAGTTCGTGGGAGTCCAACTTCAAAGTCCATGGTGATACTCTCCCTCTTCCACCGGGGAAGCTGAATCTGCTGCATTAAACCACCGGGTCTCTGGTGCTCAAACTTAACCTACTGACAGTTCAAGCACCGAGCTACATAAGCTACAATATCCTTCTTCATCCTCCGCCACCAATAGTACAGGCGCAATCCTGGTACATCTTTGTGGCACTCGGATGGATGGAATACCGGGAACTATGGGCCTCCTGAAGAATCAACTCACGAATGCCATCTATATCAGGCACACAAATGCGGCCCTGCATCCTCAAAACTCCATCATCATCCACTGTGACCTGCTTGGCACCTTCGTGCCGAACTGTATCTCTATGAATACATAGATAATGATCATCATACTTCCTAGCCAAAATAAGATCATACAATGAAGAACGGGCCACTGTGTGGGCCAACACACTACTAGTCTCAGAAACCTCCAACCTCACAAATCGGTTGGCTAAAGCCTGAACATCCAACGCAAGAGGTCGCTCGCTGATTGATAAATAAGCAAGACTATCTATACTGACTGACTTCCGGCTCAAAGCACCGGCCACCACATTGGCCTTCCCCGAATGATAAAGAATGGTATTATCATAATCCTTCAGCAACTCTAACCATCTCCTCTGCCTCATGTTCAACTCCTTCTGTCTGAACAAATACTGCAAGCTCTTATGGTCCGTGAACACCTCACATGGCACCCCATACAAATAATGCCTCCAAATCTTCAATGCATGCAGAATCACTACTCCAAGTCATGAACTGGATAGATCTTCTCATGAACCTTCAACTGACGAGAAACATAGGCTATAACCTTGCCATCATGCATCAACACTGCACCAAGCCCAACTCGTGAAGCATCACAATACACGGTATACGGTCCTGAACCCATGGGCAAAACTAACACTGTTGATGTGGTCAACGTTGTCTTGAGCTTCAGAAATCTCACCTCACACTCATCAGATCCACCTGAACATCCTCTGACGATACCACATGGCCTAGAAATGCAACCGAACTCAACAAAAACTCACACTTGGAGAATTTGACATACAACGAACTATCCCTTAGAGTCTGGAGGACGACTCAAAGGTGCTGCTCATGCTCCTCTCGGCTACGAGAGTATATCAATGAAAATAATAACGAACGAGTCCAAATAAGTCCTGAACACTCGGTTCATCAACTCCATAAAAGCAGTGGGGGCATTTGTCAACCCAAATGACATCACCAAGAACTCATAATGCCCATAACGAGCGTGAAAGACTGTCTTAGGGACATCAGAAGCCCTAATCCTCCGCCGATGGTAACCAGATCTCAAATCAATGTTGGAAAACACTGAAGCACCCTGAAGCTGGTCCAATAAATCATCAATGCACGACAAAGGGTACTTATTCTCAATAGTAACCTTGTTCAACTGCCGGTAGTCAATGCACATCCTCATCTAGCCATCTTTCTTATTGACAAACAACACTAGGGAACCCCACGGAGAAACATTGGGCCTAATAAAGCCTTTATCAAACAAATCCTGCAACTGATCCTTCAACTCCTTCAGCTCTGGCGGGGCCATACGATACGACGGAGTATAAATAGGTTGGGTGCCCTGAGCTACCTCATTACAAAAATCAATATCCCTGTCGGGTGGCATACCCGGCAGGTCACCAAGGAAAACCTTTGGAAACTCACAAACCACGGGCACAAATTCCAAGGAAGGAACCTCGGTGCTTGAATCACGAACATAAGCCAGATAGGCCAAATAACCCTTCTCGACCATGCGCCGAGCCTTCATATGAGAAATAACTCTACCAGAAGAATTACTAGGAGTCCCTCTCCACTCCAAACGAGGTACCCCTGGCAAGGCCAAGGTCACTAACTTGGCATGACAGTCCAGAATAGCATAATAGGAGGATAACCAATCCATCCCCAATATTACATCAAATTCAACCATATCAAGAAGCAAAAGATCAACCTGAGTCTCCAGACAACCAATAACTACTAAGCAAGCACGGTAGACGTGATCTATCACTATAGAATTACCCACCGGTGTAGACACATGCACAACAGTAATCAAGGAATAACGAGGCATACACAAATAAGGGGCAAAATATAAAGACACATAGGAGAATGTAGAAGCCGGATCAAATAACATCGAATCCTCTCGGCTGCAAACTGAAATCGTACCTATAATAACTGCACCAGAGCATCAGGCCTGGCAGGAAAAGCATAGCACCGGGGCTAAGCCCCTCCAACCCGAACATCACTAGGTCGACCTACTACGACCTGACCTCTACCTCTCGTGGCATGTCCTCCACCTCTACGAGTCTTCCCTCCACCTCTGGCACCACGACCGCCACCCCTAGCTGGCTGAAGGGGTGGGGGTGTGCCTGATGCAGGAATCATGGGACGAGAACCCTGATACTGTGACCCACCAGAACCTCGGGGGCAAAACCTGGAAATATGCCCCAAACCACCCTAAGAATAACAAGGCCTCTACTATTGTGGCTGCTGACTCTGGAACTGGCCCCTATCGACCCTGATAACCACCCTGGAACTTCTGAAGCGGCGGTGCACTGATAGTTGTTGGTGGTGCACTAATAGGAGCTGGCAGTGCACTGTGAGCTACCTGAAGTGCCGACTAATAGGGTCTGGGAGGATGACCTCTGCCGAACGAATCCCTGCCCCCAGATGAGGCTCCACTAAATCAACCGAAGTGACGGGACCTCTTGTCAGCCCCCTGAGCACCACCCTGTGATAAAATCATCTCAATCCTCCTGGCCACATTGGTCGTATCCTGGAATGAAATATCAGTACCTGACTCCTTGGCCATCTAAAGCCTGATGGGCTAAGTTATACCCTCAATAAACCTCCTCACTCTCTCACGATCAGTGGGGAGTATTATAATAGCATGTCGAGCTAGAGTGATGAACCTGGTCTCGTACTGAGTGGCAGACATAGTTCCCTGTTGGAGGTGCTCAAACTTCCGAAGATCCTCCCTTTGAGTAACTAGAAGAAACTTCCCCAAGAATAATTCGGAGAACTGAGCGCAAGTCAATGGTGCAGAACCAGTTGGCCTAGTCAAGCAATTGTCTCTCCACCAAGTCTTGGCAGAACCCGGAAGACGAAAAGTGGCAAAATCAACCCCATTTGATTCTACTATGCCCATGTTCCGAAGAACCTCATGACAGCTGTCCAAATAATCATGGTGATCCTTTGAGGGTGTACCCATAAATGTAGTAGTGAATAACTTGGTGAATCTATCCAATCTCCATAAAGCATTTGCCGACATAGCTGCTCCCTCAACCGTCGGTGCTACAATGCCCGGCTGAGCTACTCTGGCCGCCTAAGGTGCCGGAGTCTGAAACTGAGGATCTAGCTGCTCTAGTGTGCGAGTAGCAGGAGTCTGGGTCCCTCCCCCAGCCTGAGAAACAGATGGTGCGGTAGGAAGAAGACCGGCCTGAGCCACACTCTCCATGAGTCCTACTAAGCGGACTAGAGCGTTCTGAAGCACTGGGGTGGCAATGAACCCCTCTGGGACGTGAGCTGGTCCAACTGGAACTGTCTGAGTAGGAACCTCACCGAAAAAGTGTACCTGTGGGTCCTCTACTGGGGTTGCTGCTCTGGGCTGAGCCCCACCCCTGCCTCAGCCTCTAGCATGACCTCGACCTCGGCCCCTCGTAGGAGCTGCAACAGGAGAATCGGGCTGCTGATCGGTAGATGAGGAAGCACGCGTTCTCTCCATCTGCGAGCGAATAGATTCGAAACTCAATTAGCATTTCGAATTCAAATCGCACGACAGAAAATAAGAAAAGTGAAGTCATTCCTAACTTTTCAGCCTCTGGGGGATAAGTACAGACGTCTCCGTACCAATCCCTCAAACTCTACCAAGTTTGTCTGTGAGTTGTGAGACCTAAGAAACCTAGTGCTCTGCTACCAACTTGTCACGATCCGAAATCCCACCTTCAGGCTGTGATAGTTCCTAATGTTGCACCTGCTAGGCAAGCCAACATGTTAACTAAATTGATTTATTAACAAGTGAAAGTAACAAACACTGAGTAGATAATTGAGATAAAGTGCGGAAGCATTAACAAAATATAAATAACAATAGCTAATAACGCAGAAAACCCTTTAAGTACAAAACCCAGAAATGGAGTCACAACCTCTCGAACCAGTCTATGATTTAGCTAAAAAATACAGTTTGAAATAAAATGATATATCTGTCTTGAAACACATAGATGACAGCATGAAATTCAGACAGTGACGCCGAGATCCACGAACGTCTGCGGAACTACGTCGGTGTCGTCTAAAATGGACTGAAGGACACTCCCCCTAATGATGTCCACTAGGTCCGGCTGCGTAATCTGCACAACATAAAGAAATGTAGGTGTAGCATCAGTACAACCAAGACCATGTACCGAGTAAGTGCCGAGCCTAACCTCGGCGAAGTAGTGATGAGGCTAGGACACGGCAACAAATTGTACATGTGCAGTTCAATAGTATAGCAGAAAATAAACAAGAAATACAGTTATCGGGAAGAATAGGCTAGGGATAAAAAGGGGGCAACAATTGCTAAAACAGTAGAATCAAGTACTAACGGGAATGTAGAAGTAAAACATGAAGTACCAACTCGAAACAAGTAAAATAGGTAGAAGGAGGCACGACATGACCCCTCGTGCGTAGTCTCAAAATCACACGGCACGGAATGTCCCATCGTGCATAAATAATAATAATATCACTCGGCACTGAATTTCCCCTCGTGCATAAATAATAATCACTCACCACGGAATGTCCCCTCGTGCATAAATAATAATCACTCGGCACGGAATGTCCCCTCGTGTATAATGAATATAAAAGCAACAATTCACATGAAACTTTAGCAATACGACATTTCAAATGTACAGAAATAAGCAACAAAATTCTATTGTCCCGGCAAGGGACTCAGCAATAACAAATTTCACCCAGAAGTAAAATGTCAACAGTAAAACCCTCGACCGAACACATAGTCAATAACTTACTACGTCATAAAATCACCACAACGTACCACTTCCAAGGTTCCCAATAATTCATAGCACAGAGAATATCAAAGAACATTAAATAACTCATCAAAATTCGACTCACGGGCATGCTTGACCACAACATATAGGTTCCCGTCACCTCACCTATAAAATGGACATGAAATACACATAGAAAATAAGACTCTATACATATTCCCTCAAGCTAAGGTAGCCAAAACACTTACCTCGGCTCCAAGAATGCAAGTCAAGCCTCAATCACGGCCTTTCCTCTTGAATCCGACTCCGAAACGATAATATCTAGACGTGATTGACTTCATACCGTCAATAATTATTCAATAACTCAATTCCAAAGTCTAATTATACATTTCACATAATTCTTCCAAAAATACCAAAATTCGACCTCGGCCCCGCCTTGTCCAAATATGAGGTTCGGAGCAAAATCCGATCACTCATTCCCCCACGAGCTCGAATATACAATTTATTTTGAAATACGACCCCTAAACGAGGTTGGATTCCCAAAAATTCCAAAAGCCTTAACTCTACCCAAAACTCCCAATTTCTACCTTTGATTTCATGTTTTTAAACCCAGAATCTAGTGATTGGTGAAGGAAAATGGAAGAAATTAGAGTTAAGAACACTTACCTATGAATCTATGGTGGAATGGTACCCTAAGAATCGCCCAAGAAGAGTGGAGAAGAAGAAAATGGTGAAATATATGAAAATCCCGTAATGGGTATTCTGTTTTAAGGCTTTTAAATGACTGGACGAAATAAGCCTATGCGATCGCGAAGGGAGGGTTGCGATGGCATACAAGTCTTCTTCTAATGCACCGTGATCGCGAACAAGGACTTGTGATCGTGCAGCTCAAGAAAACCTCCATATGCGATCACGAACAAATCTATGCGATCACACAAGGTACCTAACCAGCCCCCCACCCGGACTTTCTATACCCCTATGCGATCGCGGATAATTTTATGTGATTGCATACAAGAAACTGACCTCCCCCTCACTTAAAGTTATGTGATCGCAGCTAACCCTACAAGATCGCATAGAACAAAGCATCAGACACCAGCAACAACCTATTTACACCAGATTTTTCAACCTTTTAGCACCCCGACACTTACCCGAAACTCACCCGAGCCCTTGGGGCTGAAAACCAAATATACCCGCGACCTCAAAATCATCCTACAAACTTTTTCCAGTAATTAAACCACCAAAATAACATCAAAAACAATGAATTAAACTCAAAAATCCATAAAATTTCCTCAAACTTCATAAACTATCAAATATTCTATTTTTGATCTGAAACACGTCAAACCAAGTTAGTTTCTTACAAAATTTTACAGATAACTCACATAACACATATTAAACATGTTCCGTGATCCGTAACCATAATACAGACTCGGTAACACAGATTTCACATCAAAGTTCATTTTTAAAAGAAATTATTATTTTCTGAAAATAATTTTCTTTAAAAATTCATTTCTTGGACTTGGGACCTTGGAACTCGATTTCGGGCATACACCCAGATCCCATATTTTTCTTACGGACCCCTCCGGGATTTTCAAATCATTACGCGCCCGGGCTATGCACGCACACCAAGGTGAGATTAACGGAGGCTTTTGGAGCCTCGGAACAGAGATTTTGCTAAATTTAAACAGGATGACCTTTTGGGTCATCATAGGTTTTGAGCTGATGGAAATTTTTTTCTTCACAATCGCAAAGAAGATTTTGCGATAGAGATTTGTAAATCGTTGGGCAGCAGACTTAAATTTTAAAATCGAGGGTTTATTCCATATTTCACATTTTGGACTTAGAGAGATCTGTTGGAGGCAAAATTTCGAGGGATTTTCTAGATAGAACATTGGGGTAAGAAATTCTAACTCGATTTTGGTTAAATTACTCAAATCGATTATTGTTTTTATCTGTAATTAAGGATTGGAGTTGGAAAATTTGGGGAAAATTGGTAGAACTTCTTATATTAAGTTTTTGAATTTTGAAAGGAAAAATGAGGTCTGAATTGAATAATTCTTATAAGGTTGGACTCGATATAGAATAGGTGTTCGAATTTTAGAATTTTGGTCAGGTTCCAAGGCGTGGACCCGTGTTTGACTTTTGGGTAAGATTTTCAATTCTTTACAAATATCATTTTTCATTGTTTGAATTAGTTTCCTACATTATATTTATAGTGTGAAATTGTTTTTGATAGATTCGAGCTGTTTAGAGTTGGAAAATCGAGGGAAAGGCCTTCTAGTGGAATGATTTAGCATGATTTGAGGTAAGTAGCTTGCCTAACTTTGTGGGGAGGAATTTCCTCTTAGGATTGGTGTTGCTTGCGATAATTGTGATATGTAAGAGTCGTGTACGCAAGGTGATGAGTGTATACACTGGCTAAATATTTAAATTGTCGATTTTTAGCTATGTAGATTCCTTTCATGCTTTGATTGAGTTACTTTAACATATTATAGTCATCATATTTAGTCTAATTTCACATGTCTACTTATCTTATCACTTACTTGTTAATTGGTCTACATGTTTAGTTGAAATTCTTGTTGTCTTATTCCATTTTCATTATTTAACTGTTGAATTGTTACTTGCAATTGCTATTTCTTGGAATATCTTGTTGTTGAAATTGGTATTGAGTTGCAAAGGTCGGGATTCCTATTGAGCAAAGTGTTAAATTGTGAAATACCATTCAACTGAGTTATTCTTTCGGTAATTGTTGTTGAGATTTCTGTTATTGTTTTTTCTCTAGCAAATAGTGATATTGGGCACTTGGGGTATGATTTTTGATACACTTTTGTTATTGATACGCATGCAATATAATGTCTGGGTGTTGAAATGCATGCAGTTACATACGGTGGGCTTGATACGCGTGGCTAGTAAGGGAACTACTAGAATCCATGATGTGTGATAATGTGAGCTAAAAAGCGGGATGCTATTTCAGGAAAAATGATTTTCAAAACTAAAAGTAAAGGCTCCCGTGGTGACATAAGGAAAGATTATAATATATTTTGTGATTTGAAATTACAAGGCAGTATCTCGATAGTGACTCTTGTTAACATTTCCAACTCTTTTGATCTTGTCTTTGATCGTTGTTTCCTTAGCATTCTATTAATTGTCTTTCTCCGTGTTGCTATTTGCTTAATTCTGTGTAGCTAATCTTGTTATACTATTCTTTTTTTCAATTCACATTGTCTTTACTACACTGCCTACATCTGTTTCGTCTTTTATTATTCCCAGTAGGGCCCTGACCTGACCTCGTCACTACTCTATCGAGGTTAGGCTTGGCACTTACCGGATACCGTTGTGGTGTACTCATGCTACTATTCTACACATCATTTTATGCAGATCCAGGTACCTCTTACCAGCCCAGGCATCAATTCAGATTCTTTTGCGGAGACTTCAAGGTATATCGATCGGCGTCTGCAGGCCTCAGAGTCCCCCTTTATCTAGACCTTTTATTTCATTATCATTTGTATATAGTCATGATGTATAGGATTATCCAATATTTATACTTGGAGCTTGTGACTTGTATTACGTCAGGTCTCAGGATTCGTATATGTTGATTTGTAACGTTGTTATCATAAAGCTGTTAAGTTTGAGACATATATCTATTATTATTTCAATTATTCTGCATGTAGTTATGCTTCCCAAATATTATAGACTAGGTATCGTAATGACATCTTATGGAGGGAAGATGGGGTCGTGACAAGTTGGTATCAGAGCTCTAGGTTCATAGGTGTTACGAGTAACAAGAAGTTTTAGTAGAGTCTCGCAAATTGGTATGGAGACATCTGTACTTATCTTCAAGAGGTTATGGAACAGTTAGGAAAACCTTCACTTCTTTGATTCATTATCGTGCGTAATTGTTGACTTCGGGATTCTAAATTTCTGCCGTTTTATTCTCACAGATGGTGAGGACTCCTACACCTAGATCAGATGACCAGACACCCGCACCCACTACTAGAGCCGCGAGAGGCCGGGGCTAGTGTATAGGACGAGGATATCCATATAGTTCAACTAGAGCACCTGAACAGGCTGATACAGAGGAGCCATCACTACCTCCAGCTGAAGAGCAAGCACCTGAGATGCCTGCTAGTGCCCTAGCACTTCAGGAGACCCTCTCCCAGTTTCTTAGTATGTTTGGCACTCTGGCTCAAGACGAGGTTTATCCCACTTGCTCCTGCCACATCTCAGGCCGAGGGGGGAGTACAAACTCCCGCCGCCCATAACCCACAGCAGCGGGTCCAAGTTGACCACGTCCTAGAGGTCATACTAGTGCAATCGGTCTCCCCTGTTCAGCCTGAGGTTAGGGTCGTAGTTTTTGAGGAGAGCATCTCAGGCTGGAGAGGTACATAAAGTACCACCCTCTTACTTTCAGCGGAATCATAAAAAATCCATTCCGGAGTCGTTTGCACAAAAGTCAAACTCCGGTGAATACTTTTTGTATTTGAACTTCCAACATAGATTCCATTCATCTGAACTAATCCTAAAGCACGTAAAAACCAAAGCCAACAATACAAACTAGTCATAATACATCATATAAAGCTATTCAAGACTTCAAATAGGTGAAAGGAGCGTGTCTGTTAAAAATGATAAGTTGGGTCGTTACAATGTAACGACCCGACCGGTCGTTTTGCATTATCGGACCTCGTTCCCCTAAATGAAACTTCCCATAGCGGCTTATTGTGATATATGACTTGCAGGGGCGGGTGGTCGGGAGTCAGAAGTGTTTAGAGTGCTATAGGAACACTTAGTTCCTTAAGGTTGGCCTTTCAGGCTAAGTTTGACTTCGGTCAACATTTTGGGTAAACGACCTAGGAATCGAGTTTTGACAGATTCGGTAGCTTCGTATGATGATTTTGGACTTGGGCGTATGTTCGGAATGGGTTTTGGATGACCCGGGAGCGTTTTAGCGCCAAATATTGACATAAGAGTTCCTTAGGTTCATATTGTGGTTTGGGACGTGTTTTTGAGTTATCAAGGTGCAGACGGAATTCTGAGACTGGGAATTGTTCCGTTATATCATTTATTACTTGCCTGCAAAATTTGGTGTCATTCGGAGTTGTATAGGTCGGTTCGACGCGTTATTAGCGAAGTCAAGAAAACTTAAGGTTCCTATGTTTCATTCTAGGGGTTTTGAGGTGTGATTTTGAGTTTTAGCGTTGTTTTGGGGGTTCTGAAGGCTCGAGCGAGTCCGTATTATGATTTGGGACTTGTTGGTATTTTTGGACAGGGGCTTAGGTGGGCCTGATCACGCTAAACTGTGTCTTATAAAAAGACTAAACGGGCGTTGCAAATATAAATTTGGGGTATTACACCCAAAGTCG
>ML347897.1:0-55082 GCA_005239505.1 Nicotiana paniculata | reverse complement strand
CCGAATTTGGGTGTACATTTCATGTGACCCAACCGTAACTCGAAACAATAAATAAAATCACACATAACAATCGCGGGTGCATTTCATGTGACATGTTTGCCATGTGTCCAAAAACAACAAATGCATGCCATTGTGACTTATCCCAAGATAAATCTGTAAATATCAAAAATGATTTATATACCTACCCCGTACAGCTAGAAATACCTCTTTTAGATAAAATTCCAAAACTTAGAGAATAATTGAATATCGCCTCAAATAGGCATTTTAAAATTGTCATAACCATAGCCATGACTATATAATCTACACTCGGGTGTGACAACTCATGCCCCCGACTCTAACTTCAAACAATAATAAAATTACATGTCGCAATCGCGGGTGCATTTCATGTGACGCGGTGGCGATGTGTCTAAAAATTACAAGTGCACACCATCGTGACTTGTTTTCAAGATAAGTCCATAAATATTAAAAGCGGCTAAAAAGTGAAAAAGGCTAAAAGCACAATAGGCAAAAATATGTAAATAATCAGACAATTTAGGCCAAATAATAATAGTTAAGCGACCGTGCTAGAACCACGGAATTCGGGAGTGCCTAACACCTTCTCCCGGGTTAACAGAATTCCTTACTCGGATTTCTGGTCGCAGACATTTTAAATAGAGTCAGAATTTCCTCGGTTTGGGATTTCAATAAATAAATGGTGTCCCGGAACACCGTAAAAATCCGGGTGGCGACTCTGAAACCAATAAATAAATCCCAAATCCGAATAATGTCACTTAAAATGGAAAAACTCCCTTACTACCTTTCATTAATACGGGGTAGGGAAAAAAGAGGTGTGACAAAGGGAATACTCAGGTAAAGCTGACAACTGAGTATGAACTCTTTAAAATGAAAGAGGATGAGTCCATTCAAGAGATGCATACCCGCTTCACCTCCATAATCAATGAGCTTCATTCACTTGGTGAAATCATTCCAACCAACAAGCTAGTCCGGAAGGTACTTAGTGTTCCACCAGGTTCCTGAGAGAGCAAGGTTAATGCTATCACTGAAGACAAAGACTTACAGAAGCTAGCTATTGACGAGCTTATTGGAAATCTCAAAACTTATGAGATGAAAAGAAAGAAGGATATCGAAAGAAGAGAACCCAAGAAGGAGAAGAACCTGGTTCTCAAGGCTGCCAACAAGGATTCAAGTGGTGAGAATCCAACATGGAGTATCTCACAGCAAAGATTCCAAAAGATGATTCAAAGGAATGGTGGTATAACAAGAAGAGGCAGTTCGAGCAAGCCTAGAAACTATGATCTATGTCATAAGTGTGGAAAGCCAGGACACTTATCAAGTACTATCCACTTTTGAAGAAGGAGCCTTACAAGCACAATTCTGACAAAACTGCAAATAGGAACCAGGTCCTGACAAACGATTCAGCTGAAAAAGTGCAGCTGACAATGTTGTGAAGCAAGTTCTTGCTGCATGGGGAGACCCCTCTAGTGAATCAGAAGAGGAACCAGAAGCAAGAAATAGTTCCATGATAGCAGTAAATAACGAGGCCAAGGAGTATGAGTCAATCTTTGCACTCATGGCCAAATCTGATGATGATGAGGAGGACAAGGAGGAAGATGAGGTAAGATTTCTTGATGTTCAATGAAGTTTGAAAACCTACTCTAAGAAAAAATTGATATCCTTAGAAAACGTGTTGATTGATGCCTATCATAGCCTCATTAATGAGAAAAATGATTTAATAGAAGAAATTGGTTACATAGATCAAGAGAGGGATGATATGGTAATTTCTATTGTAGACTTGAAGGAACAAGTGGAAGAAGTAACTAGAGAAAATAACTTGTTGAAAAAACAAACAAAAAAATGGATGGACAACACTCAAAAGGGAAAGGAAGTTGCAAGTGATGCATACCTTAAACTTGAAAATGAGTTAAGATCTGTGAAATCTAGTCTGGGTGCAGATCTTGAGAAAAACAAACAACTTCATGAAGAACTAGGAAGAGTGAAGAGTGATCTTGAAAAATCACTTAAGTGGACCTGGTCCTCTGATGTTGTCACTGCCATGTACTTTAATAACAGTGGAAACAGGTAGGGCATCAGGTTCCAAAAGGAGAAAATTCCTTACAACCCACACAACAAGTATGTCACTGTTCCAGACAACTGGCTCTGTACTCAATGTGGGTACAATGGGCACTTCAAAGAAAGCTGCCCTGGCAGGGATCAATCAGTTCTGAAAAACAAAATGTTTGCTGACAAGAGGAACACTAAGAAGGGACCAGGTCCCACTAAGAAAAATCGATTCTTTCCTGCATGGACTAGAAGAGCTCTTATTCACCCTTTTCCTAACTACAAGGGACCCAAACTTGTTTGGGTTCCTAAATCTAACCCTTGATTCATATGTGTAGGGACCAGTGAGAGGAACATGACTATAATGGATCATGTACAGNGGGTACATTCTCGGTGTTGGAAGGGTTGGAAGATCACTTGAGCACTCAATTGAGAATGTGTACTATGTAGATGGGTTGAAGTACAGTCTCTTGAGTGTTTCCAAAAACTGTGATAAAGGAAACAAAGTAGAATTCTTGTCTAAAGTATGCACGGTTGCTAGTCTAGTAACTCGTGAGGTGGTTTTGATCGCTAAAAGACACAATAATATCTATGTTGCTGACTTTGAATCCTTGGAAGCTGGTGATATGAGCTGCTTGAAGGCAGTTGATGATGATGCACAACTGTGGCACAGAAGATTGGGTCATGCAAGATTTTCTCTCTTGAATAGACTGATACAGAGGGACCTGGTTCATGGTCTGTCTAACTCTAAGTTCAAGGAGCACAGAGTTTTTGATGCATGTTCCAGAGGAAAGTAAGTGAAGACAATACAACCTCTTTCTCAAATCCACATGAGGAACCTGGTACCCCAATTACTTCCACTGAAGATGAAGAAAGAGTTGGAGATGTTTCGCAAAGCACTCCACAGGTTGCGGAACAAGGAATGCAGGAAAAGAACTTATGGAATGTCTCATTTCCTTGGATCATGCCTAATCTCATGAGGTACAAGGAAGCAAAACTTAGTGGCTCTCTCAACAGCCAAAGCAGAATATGTTGCAGCTGTATCTTGGTGTGCTCAGTTGCTGTTGATCAAACAATAATTGGAAGATTCTGGAGTGTACATTGACAGTGTACCACTTCTATGTGACAACACCAGTGCCCTCAACATGGCAAAAAACCTGGTTCAACATAAGAGAACTAAGCATATTGATGTAAGACATCATTTCCTCAGAGACAATGTTGAAAAGAGGCATATCTGCATGAAGTTTTGTTGCACTGAAGATCAAATTGCAGACATCTTCACCAAAGCCCTGAGTAGAGAACACTTTGAGAGAAACATGATAGCACTGGGGTTGATGAAACCTAATTGAGGACCTGGTTTTCCTTCATTGGCTATGAGAGTCACACTCAGGTACAATTAGCTAAAGTGTTTTCTGACTAAGCCTAACTCACATCAATACCGTTGCAGGTAGACACATATGATGATTATAGAAGCTAAAGGTACGTCGTTGAACTGCAAGAGAGAGTTGAAAAGTTTACAAAATCATGTCAGGAACCTGGTTCTTGTACCACAGGTTAGTAGTAATGTGTTTTTCTCTTGCTTTTCTCAAAAGATAACAAAATTATTTCAACAGCCACACCATCCTACTTTTCAGAGTCTGTGCGTCTGTTAGAACCCATTGCTCTACCCCCTCTTTATTACCCTTCCTTCCATAAAACCATCTCACTCCTACCCTTCATTAACGAATGAAGGAGCCTCCTCCCTTCTTGAGTTTAGGGGGAAGAAAATCCATTTTTAGGGGATGAGGGGACTATGGTTCTTTTTGAGTCTCCGGTTCATGACAAAGTCAAAGAAAAACCTACTAGAGAACCTGATTCTCCTTCAGCAGAAACAACCCAGGAACCCATCTTATACACTAAAACCTTGGAGTATATTCCTCCCATTTATGTATATCTGAGGGATTTTTCACAAGCCAACAGTCACTCTTGAGTCTTCTTCCAAGTGACCTTCTACCCGGTTGCAAAACTTCAGAAAAAAAAGAAGAGGTTGATGAAGCAAGGGAAAGTTGTGGCTAACAAGGACATTCCAGTGGTTGAGGTTGATAAAGATGTTGTGGAGGAACCTATTTCCTTAGTGAAAAGATCTACAAAGGTCCAAAAGTCTGTGATTGGAGATTCTGAGGAAGCTGTAACAAAAAAAGGTGCATCATCTGTGAAGAGTGGTGGTTGTTGAGTGTGAGAGAGAGGGAAGTCTGTTGAGAAGTCGAGAAAATGACAGAAGGAAACTGCTGGGGGACCCGGTTCACTAAAGACCATACCAAGTGACAGTGGACTTGGGCAGGAGAGATTGCGAACTCAAAAAGTCTTATGGGGTCGCATGTTTGACCCCTAAATCTCTGAGATGGTAGGGATGAGGCAAGTTCTAAAGATAGTGGAGTTCCAACAATGGGATCATCTGTTTAGGGGGGCTGTACCAACGGTATATGAAAATGAGGTGCAGAAATTCTATGCAACTCTCTTCACTATTGAAGGGGACCATATCTGTGTGCTGGAAAATGAGATTGTCATTTTAAACCCCTGTTGCCTCCTCCTCCAAGCCTTCTTCTTCTAGTGTCCTCTAGGCTCCTCTCAATGTCCAGTTGTCTTATATTGTGATGTTTTGTGGTTGTTGGTTGCTTTTGTTTTTTTTGTGTGATGGCATGTTGAATTCCACCTTTACTGCTCCTGATGAATTTAAAAAGGATTATCATCCATGAACTAGCTTCTCTCTTGCTAAGGACAATGCTTGTTTTTCTTCTACTTCTGTTTTCTATCATGTTGTGTGCACACATGGGGCATGAGTTAGCTATGTTAGACTTCTTTATGCTTTCTGTTTGTTTGTGCCTTTTTATGATGCCAGAAGGGGAAGATGATAATTGATAATGTGGGCAAGGGCAAGTTGATAATGTGGGCAGGAACTAAGGGGGAAGCGGAAGGAAGCACATAGTCAGAGGGAACAATATGGGGTCATGGTCTCTTATCTGGTTAAGTTAGATTATATAACTGCTCATCAATTATAAAAGTTTGTCATCATCAAAAAGGGGGAAATTGATGGGTTAGTATTTTGTTTTGATGATATAACAAACTTTTATGTAAAGAACCAAATAAAGGACCTGATGCACAACCAGAGGGAATCACATAGTCAGGGGGAACAATATGGGGTCCTGGTCTCTTAGCTGGTTAAGTTAGATTATATAACTGTTCATCAATTATAAAAGTTTATCATCATCAAAAAGGGGGAAATTGATGGGTTAGTATTTTGTTTTGATGATCTAACAAACTTTTATGTAAAGAACCAGATAAAGAACCTGATACGTAACCAACAAAACTAGTCAGCATAGACTCACAAGAAATTTGGGCAGTGTACATCTCACAAGGAACAGGCTAGGGACCTGATCCCTTGATATTCCCCTGATAGAAGTACAAGTCAACTTTACAGCTGGAAAGCAGTGGCAGAAAGTGACTGCCTGCATAGTGCATGAAGAAATCTGGGCAGTGTACATTTGAACTCACAAGGAACAGATGAGGGACCTGATCCCTTGACATTCCCCAGACAAAAGTACAAGTCAACTCTACAGCTGGAAAACAGTGGCAGAAAGTGACTGCCTGCAAATGTACACACTATAGTGCAGAAACAATGTAGCAATCACTTTCTATTGGTTGTAGAGTGTACCAACTAAGTATGGACATCATTCTTGTGATGTCTTTGAGATATAATATCTTGTTGGCTGAAAAACAAGATATTCACTTGGGCATTTACTACATGCTTCATAGCATTGAAGATCTGCTCCATTGTTGAAGGCTCAAGTGTGTCAAGAACAAGATGACAACTCCACTACGGACCAGTTCCACCACGAGTATATGTGTGTCCTTAGTTGAGTTGTAATATTATATTTTGTTCTTCATTTTAACTCCTATCTTGCTTTCTTAGAAGCTTTGTTTTAGGAAACTCAAAATTATAAACCATCCTTATTTGTGTTGTGACTAGTGTAGTCAAAAGTTAAAGTCTTTGTAACTAGTGAGAAACAAAGTGGCTTGTAATAAGTGTATTACAAGTTAGTTTTGAAGTCTTTGTAAGAGAGTCATTACAAAGTGGCTTGTAATAGTTGAGATTACAAGTTAGTAAAGTTGAAATCCTACTAGTGTAGGTTGTGGTTTTTGTCCCCTTGAGTTGGGATTTTTCCACGTAAAAATCCAGCGTCTTTTCTATTTGCTGTCTCTGTGTATTTTTGAGGGGACTGGTAGAGGACTAGGTCACCTTACTGTTTGGTTTTACAGTCTATTACTTACGGTGGGAACTGATAGAGAACCGGGTTCTCTATGCAGTTTGGTGGACGCTTAGTTTCTATCAAGAAGAAATCCCGCTCCCCCTCCCGAAGGTGCCTCACCTCGAGATCAAAAGGCGGCAGAATCGGCTGTAGAGGCCAGTCTCGAGGCTCCTCGAGATGGAGAGAATTCTTCAAGAGACTCACTTGGGGCAATAGAAACCGGAGACTCCCCGTTGCTTCCTTCATTTTCTGAGGGGATAATTTCAGGAGGCTCGGGCCATGAAGACTCCTTATGCAAAAGGAGCCCACGGAGGGGAGGATCTCTTCCGTGGTTATTTTTCTGGGGTCGAGGATGCCGCTGACTTGAGTGACTTGGAGATATCGAGGAAGGACTCAGCAGAACTTTCTCGAGTTTCAGACTGACCAGTCAATTTTCAGCCCCTAGCGTCTGCCCTGGGACCAAACGAACCATCATCCTCTCGATCCCGAAGGACGCTCGAGTTTTTGCCGCCCTCGTAGAGGTGGCCAGTTATCTTCGAGGTCTGGTCACGGAGGAAGACCAAGCCCTGATAGACGAAGTGGGAGCTCCGTGTCTTTTCAATGAGGCACAATAGGCCTTGAATCGGGTAAGCCTTAATATCATACATGTGTTTTTTCTCTTCTTGCCTAATTCCTTTTCTTCTATCTGTGTAGGACTCGGTGCTTCATCATGAAGCTTTTTCTAGGTATCGAGCAGAACTAAGCCGATACGAGGCCGATATCCAAGGGCTCACTGAGGAGAAGAATACCCTTAAAATTCTCAGTGAGCAGAAAGAAGATCAAGGGCCTCCGGGCTGAGCTAGCCGCGACTCAAAAAGAACAAATCGACCTGAACGAGCAGGTAATAAAATTTTTAGAAGCTCATGGCGTCGGTTCGGGGGTGATGGCCAACAATTTGATCTCACAGGTCCAGCAGAAGCTCGAGATAATCGGGCAACTTCGGCAAGAGGTGGATTCGGTAAGGGCGAAGACCATGTCATGGAAGTAAAACATGGACCGTCTTGCTTCAGAGAAGGAAGTTGTTCAAGCTCACTTAGCCTCGACTGACGGTCAACTCCAAGGCGTGAAAGAGAAGAACTTGGCTCAGGCCAAGAGAGTTGAGGAGCTCCAGGATCGGTTGATCACGGAGCTTGCAGCGGCACAATCTGAGGCTGAGATGGCCAAGGCCGATGCTGAGGCAATTGTGACTGTCTACTGGGATGACGCCGAGGCCGCTCAAGCTCGAGAAAAGGAAGTTGCCGATGCTGCTTAAGTTCGAGCATATTGGGTCGCTGAGTCAGCCAAATTGCAATCTCGAAGGGAGACCCTCGAGGAGATCCATGATCGTGGCTTCGATCTCACTGTCGAGATCAAAAATGCTAAAGAGCTCGAAGTCAATGCCAAGGCACTGGTCTCCTCTGATGATGATGATGCAGGGAGTGTGAGCGGAGGGGACCCCGATGGTGAAGATGGAGCTCCCGTAGAAGATTAGGCACTTAGGATTTTTCCCTTTGAACTTTTTTATGGAACCTTGATCTTTAACATATATTGAAAGATCCTTTCTTTTTCCTTTCTGTCTTGTCTTTACTTCATTTTTGTTTCCTTTATGCCTTATGAAATTGTATCCTTAGGTTCGAGGCTTAGGAAATTTTGGCCGAAAGTGAACTAGTGTCGAGTGAGTGCTTGCTCGAACTTAAAGTAGGATAACCCTTAGGTTTTAATTGAGCGAGGATGACCCTTCGAACTCAAAACAAAAGATGGCCATTAGGCCTTTGTATTAGGCTGATGTGGCCTCTGTAAAAAGAATGGCTTTTCCCCTCTTCGATTTGAAAAATTTATTGTTAGTTATACAAATTTTTTTGTGCCTTAGCACGAAATAAGGAATTGTTCGAGAGTTCGAACAATTTTGTACCCATTAGGTTTTTCGAGGCTGGATATTATCGAAGCCCCTTGTAATGTTTTGTAATTCCTTAATACGAAATAAGGAACTCATTAGAATTTTTGAGGCTTGATATTATCGAAGCCCCTTATAATTTTGCCGAGGGTAGCCTTTTTTAACCGGTTTGTGAGAATATTCGAAGGCTTATTTTATTACGGAATTCAGGCGTCTCCGAACCGTGTCAATTTGGCCATAGCCTTTTTAGATTAGGATTTTTCTCTTGGGCTTATTTTTCCGTTTCACTTCGAGCATGCCCGAAGTATCAGTCCCTGAGTGAGGTGGTCGTGTCCTATAAAGATCGAGCGTTGCCTTTAAGGTATTATATTCTCGAAGTTTTGATAATTCGACCTCGTCTATTTATCGGATGACAGTCCCCGAATGTGAGGTTAGTTGTTCGAACTTCAGTTATCATCGGCCCTTAAGCCTTTTCTCATAATTCTCTAAATAAATGGTAATACATGCGTACATGTTTGATGTCAGGGCTCGAGAAACCTATATGGGCACGGTTCATTCGACTGTTTGGCCCTTAAAAAATTTACCTATCGAGACCCCGTTGTTACAAAGTAATTTCCTTGAAAAAAAAGTTGACATCCGAGGGTAATGCCCCCCAGTATTCGAGGTTGATTGTAAAGAAGCCTCGGATACTGTTTAATTGCTCTAAGTTAGCACGAACAATCGTTGCCTCGTTAAAAACCTCACCGGAAAAACCCATCTAAGGAAAAAAGAGTGCAACACGTGCTTTCAGACCTAAAGACTTCGTGTTGAAGAATCCATTTTCGTCCTTGTTAGAATATAAATGAAAATGGAAAGGTCGTACCTCAGCAGTAGTATAATTTTAGGAGCGATATGTTCCAATTGTTTGGTAATTTCTCGCCGTTGATTATGCCGAGCTTGTAGGATCCCTTTCCGGTGATATCGAGGACCTAATATGGTCCCTCCCACTTTGGACCCAATTTTTCTTCATTCAGATTTCGAGTGTTGAGGCTGACTTTTCTTAGCACCAAGTCCCCAATTTTGAAGTATCGAAGATTGGCTCTTCGGTTGTAGTACCTTTCGATCCGCTGTTTTTGCACGGCCAATCGAATGAGGTAGGCCTCGCATCTTTAGTCCAACAATTCTAGGCTTGTATTCATGGCCTCGTGATTCGAATCTTCTGTTGCATATTGAAACCAGAGGCTAGGTTCCTCGAACTCAACCAGGATAAGAGCTTATGCACCATAGGCTAAATAGAACAGTGTAGACCCTGTACTGGATTTCGATGTCGTATGGTATGNTTCATAAGAATAAAACCCAAAATAACTTGCATAATTAAACTACAAAGTAATGAAGAAAATCTGTACAAATCGATGTTTTGCCGTCCGTATCTCTTCTAATCTCTTCGAATCTCTTCCATCTGCTCCAAGTTGTGTTGTTTGGTGTCTATTTATATGTTTAGGGCGAACCCTAACCATGTAAGAGACTTCTATTTCAACCGGGAAACACTTAAACTCGTCAAAACTTGGATTTGGCCGAACTAGGAATCCCGGGCGTTTGGACCCAAAGGCCTGGCTAACACCAGGCTAGGGTCAGGCTGTAGGGCTCTGTCGCCCGGCTATCGCCCGGTGGTCTCCTTTCGCGTATTTTTCGACGTATTTGCATCCCTTTAGCTCCGTTTCCATCTCCGATTCACCTACACATGAAATAAACTCCATTAAGCACATAACAAGTGTATTTTTATCATTAATGCACCTCAAATGTAAGGTATATCATATGTTAAACTATGCAATTTAGTCTCGCATCAGTATGCCCAAAGGACCTCGGACAATATCTCTCTCCATTTCCCCTTAACGTTGGGTAAGCTCTTCTTAAGATATTGAATAATAGTCTTGTTGGTCGATTCAGCCTGTTCGTTCCCCCTGGGATGATATGGTGTCGATAGAATCCTTTTAATCTTGTGATCATCGAGAAATTGAGTCACTTTGCTACCGATGAAATGCTTTCCATTATCCCACACAATGTCATCAGACATCCCGTATCGATATATAATGTGGTCCCAAATGAAGTCTATGACTTCTTTTTCTCTGACTTTCTCAAAAGCATGTGCTTCAACCCGCTTAAAAAAGTAACCAGTCATAAATAAAATAAACTGAGCTTTACCTGGGGCCGATGGGAGAGGGCCGACGATGTCCATTCCCTATTTCATGAACGTCCATAGGGATAATATCGAGTGGAGTTGCTCCCCGGGCTGGTGAATCATCGACGCATACCTTTGACATTTGTCGCCCTTTCAAACAAACTCTTTTGTATCATTTTCCATATCGGCCCAATAGTACCCTGATCTGATAGCCTTTTGAACTAATGACTCAGCACCAGAATGATTTCAATAAGTGTCTTCATGAATCTCCCGTAGGACGTAGTCGGTGTCTCCTGGTCCCAAGCATATCGCCAATGGTCCATCGAACATTCTTCTGAACAATGTTCCATCCTCGGCCAAGGTGAATCATGTTGCCTTTGTGCGTAGAGTCCTCGACTCATTCGGATATGATGGGAGCTTCCCGTTCTTTAGGTACTCGATGCATTTATTTCTCTAATCCCAGGTCATACTTGTAGATTTTATTTCGGCATGGACTTCTTCGATCACTGATCTCGAGAGCTATACGACATTCCCTGAGCTAAGTTCATCATTTTCGACCGACGACCCGAAGTTTGCAAGGGCATCAGCCTCGTTGTTCTGTTCTTGAGGTACGTGTTGTAAGGTCCACTCTTTAAATCGATGTAGAGTTACCTGTAACTTTTCCAAATACCTCTACATTCGGTCTCCTCGGACTTCGAAAGTTCTGTTGACTTGGTTTACCACAAGTAGGGAATCATACTTGGCCTCAATGACCTCTTCTCCTAAACTTTTTGCCAGCTCGAGACTTGCAATCATGGCCTCATACTTAGCCTCATTATTAGTCAATTTTGAAGTTCTAATAGATTTTCTGATTATATTACTCGTGGGTGTCTTCAAAATGATGCCCAGCCCGGACCCCTTCACATTCGAAGCACCGTCTGTGAAAAGGGTCCAAACCCTGATGATGTACCCGATTTTAATAATAGTTCTTCTTCGACCTCTGGTACGAGGGCTGGCATGAATTCGGTCACTAAGTCTGCCAAGATTTGAGACTTGATGGCCATTCAGGGTTGATATTCAATATCGTACCCCCCGATCTTGATGGCCCATTTAGCCAATCGACCCGAGAGTTCGAGTTTGTGCAAGATATTACGAACGGGAAGTAGTTACAACACAAATTGGGTGACATTGGAAATATGGTTTTAATTTCTTAGAGGTGCTTATTAAGGCAAGTGATAATTTTTTTAAGTGTGGGCATCTAGTTTCGGCCTCACCTAAGGTCCGCCTAATATAGTAAATAGGGAATTGTGTACCTTTCTCTTCTCGAACTAGTACCCTGCTTATCACTATTTTCGAGACTGCTAAGTATAAGAAGATTTGCTCGTCTGCTTTCGGGGTGTGAAGCAGTGGTGGGCTTGACATGTATCATTTTAGTTCTTCTAAGGCTTGCTAGCATTCCGGAGTCCATGCAAAATTACTCATCTTCTTAAGCAGTGAGAAGAACCGGTGACTTCTATCTGAGAACCTCGAAGTGAATTGACCAAGGGAAGCTATGCGCCCTGTTAACCTTTGTATGACCTTGAAATTATCCACGACCGTGATATCTTCAATAGCTTTGATTTTATCGGAGTTGATCTCGATCCCCTGATTTGATACCATGAAGCTGAGGAACTTGCCCGAGCCGACCCCAAACACACACTTCTCCGGGTTGAGCTTCATGTTGCACTTTCTTAGTATATCGAAGGTCTCATGCAAATGTTTCAAATGGTCCTCTGCTCACAGGAACTTAACTAACATGTCATCAATATAAACTTCCATTGAGTACTAAGAGTCCTCTCACTACCAACCAGCAGACATCATCTGGCTGGGTCTTGTCGGTATCAACAACGAGGAAGAAACAACCAAATGGAAACAACAACTAACTATGGCTCTTGGCCCAGACAACGTCCTAGGCGTAGGGGAGATCGGAGAAACAGGGAACACCTAGACGACGCTTTTCTTCCTGGGCTGCAGTTTTCCTATTTGTTCTTCGAACATTCGATTTACTAGGCATTGATAAGTTGCACCAGCATTTTTCAATCCGAACATCGTTATGTTATAACAATATGTATTTGATTATACCCGGAGTAGGCATCGAGAAAGTTGAGAATCTCATGGCCGGTCGTGGAATCTATCATGCGATCGATATTCGATAAAGGAAAAGAATCCTTAGGGTAGGCCTTGTTTAAGTCCCTATAGTCTACACACATTCTAAGTTTATTTCCCTTTTTCGGGGCTACCACTACATTTGCTAACCATTCAGGATATTATACTTCCCCAATGGACCTTACTTTGAGAAGTATGGTTACCTCATCCTTGATGAATGCATGCTCAACCTCAGATTGAGACCTTCTATTTTGCTTTACTAGACAGAACTTCGGGTCCAAGCTTAGCCGATATGTAGTGATTTCTGGTGGGATCCCTGTCATATAGAGATGGGACCAAGCAAAGAAATCCATGTTATCTAAAAGGAATTGAATAAGTTTTTTCTTGAGCTCGGGATTCAACCCCGTGCCCAACTATACCTTTCATTCAGGCAGCTCCTCGATCAATATGACTTGTTCCAGCTCTTCGATTGTCGATTTGGTGGCGTCAAAATTGTCAGGAATTATTAAGGATTAGGGGATCCAGTATTCATCATCCTCGTCCGCTCCCTACTTCTCCTACTGAGTCGAGGCTGGTGCATGTGGTTGCTATTTGGCCTCCTGCTTTCCTTTTGACTCCGATCCCTTTGTTGATGAGAGCGCCGATACCGGTATCACTTCATCAACCACAAACATTTCTTTGGCAGCATGTTGTTCCCCATAAACCGTTTTTACTCCCTTTGGTGTTGAGAAATTCAGAACTTGGTGATGGGTTGAAGGTACCACCCACATGTTATGAATCTAGGGTCTTTCGAGCAGGGCGTTGTATCTCATATCGTCCTCGAACACATGGAACCTTATTTATTGGACGGTCCGAGCTACGTTTACTGGAAAGATAATTTCACCTTTGGTAGTTTCACTCGCCATGTTGAAGCCATTAAGAACCCGAGATGCGGGCACAATCTGATCCTGTAGGCCGAGTTGCTCCACGACCCTCAATCGAATAATGTTGGCCGAGCTTCTTGTACCAATCAAAATATGTTAACTTGAATTTTATTCATAAGAATAGATATTACCAGTGAATCGTTGTGGGGTTGTGAGATCCCCTCTACTTCCTCGTCATTGAAAGACAAGGTCTCTTCTGGCACATAGTTTCGAGTTCGCTTCTCCCTCATGATCGAAACCTTGGTGCGCTTGAATACGGGTCCCTATGGAATATCGACCCCACCGACGATCATGTGAATCACATGTTGTGATTCTTCATATTTGCATCCCTGTCTCTGAAGTGGTTTTTAGCTCGGTCGCTCAAGAATTCTCGAAGGTGGCCCTCGTTGAACAAACTGGTTACCTCCTCCCTTAGCTGTCTGCAGTCCTCGGTTCTATGACCATGAGTACCATGGTACTTGCATATTTGATTAGGGGTCTTTTGGGCCAGATCGTCCTGTAGGGGTCGAGGCCACCTGGTATCTTTGATCCATCCAATGGCCGATACAATAGCTGGTACATCGACGCTGAAGTTGTATTATGATAGTCGTGGCGCTTTTGTGGGCTCAACATGTTTATCGAAAACACTCTTGCTCATGAGCCCTCGGGGGCTCTGTCCTTGATCATTCCTTCGATCACTTCAAACGGGGTTACGTCCAGGACTGTTGTTTCTCTTATCTCTACCATGTGGTTGATACCGATCTCTTTTCGATCGGGGTTCTTTTTCGATATCCCTTTGAATTCTACCGGTGGGTCTATTTGGATAAATAGAACTGGAAGGAGTTCCCAACTGATCATCCTCGACCCTGATTTTTGACTGGTATCGATTATGCACATCGGCCCAGGTCCCAACTGGATACTTAATTGAGTTTTGCTTCAACTGACATGAGGCCACCGAACTTCGTACGTTCAAACCTTAGTAAAAGCTTGGACGTCCCAATCATCTGCGACATGGGGTAGGTCCATATGTTCCATATGGAAGCGAGATACAAATTCCCTTAACATTTCTTTGCCCATTTGTTTCACTTTGAAGAGGTCCCCCTTCCTAGTATCGACCTTTATTGCTCTGGCGTGTGCTTTGACGAAGGATTCTGCGAGCATGGCGAAGGAATCAATGGAATTGGGCGGCAAATTGTGATACCATATCATCGCCCCCCTTGATAAAGTTTCTCCAAACTTTTTCAGAAGAACAGACTCAATTTCATCATCTTCTAAATTATTCCTCTTTATTACGCATGTATACGAAGTGATGTTCTCATGAGGGTCGGTGGTCCCATTATACTTAAAAATTTCTGGCATGCGGAATTTCTTCGGGATGGGCTTAGGAGCCGCGCTTGGGGGAAAAGGCTTTTGCACGAACTTCTTCGAATCCAAACCCTTCAGAATCGGAGGATCCCCCGGTATTTGGTCAAGTCGGGAGTTATACGTTTATACCTTTTTGTCATTTCCTTCAATCTTTTTCTCCCTCGATTCAATTCGCTTTGTGATATCCTTGAGCATCTTCATAATGACGGGGTCAGTCTCCGATTCATTCTCGTTTGGCCTCTCTGGTACTAGTTCAGCCCTGTAAACAACTTCTAGTGAGGGCTCAGGTTCGACCCTACTCGGCGCACAGTTCTAATTTTGTAGTTGCGCTATGGCATCTTGTTGAGCCTGTAAAATTTCAAATATTAGTTGAAGGTTGACTTCGCTGACCTGCGTACCTCGACCGCCTGATCGAATCTCCCTGCGTATGCTATTCTCGGGATCGTCACCCAGATTTGCATTTAAGGGCAGCATAGGAACTGACGTCGATGAGATTTTCAATTGGTACTCCCTCGAGGCCAGCCTGAGGCACTTCGATCCCTGGGACGACTATATTGTCGTTTTCTCCATGAAAACCAAGACCGTTGTCGGCGTGTGTGGGCACTATTTGTGAGTTCGACATGCTGATCCTCAAATCAAAAACACTTACGAGAACAAGCATAAAGTAATGTGTGCTACGAGAGTTAATACTAGGCAATCACTATTATCCTTAGCCCCACGATGGACGCCAAACTGTTTACCCTTAAAATCAGTAACAATTAAACTTATAAGTGGTTTTAAGGATACGTAATTTCACCTAGTACCAATTGATAAATACGATGATTAATAATAGAAATTAACAATAAAGTAAAGCAAACTAGTGTTAAAATGCAATTCAGCCCTCGAGCTAGATCGCCCTCGAACCGGCTGAGAATAGAGTTATGAAATATGAAATAAGCTGATGAACAAGAGAGTATAAGAGAGGAAGATTATTATATTACTTTGATATGCGAAAATGATATGGTTACAAATGATTAGAACCCCCCTTTATATAGTAGAGAAATTCCACTTATAGTACAATTCTAATTACAGAAGAAAATCCCATGATTAGCTAAGTAACCATTCTTGATTTGATCCGTTCCGAGATTTTCGCCCTAATCCTCGACCAGTCACGAATATCTCGGCTTTCCGTTATTATGTTATCTTCGGTCTTGCTCGGTGTTTATCCCGTTTGGTCTTGATCATCACTGGTCTCGATCTCGATAAGTACTTCGAATCCTGAACTTGGTACCTTATCCTCATGTCTCGGTCTGATATAATACGGGACCAATCCTCGAACCGTCCTCCTGGTCTTGATTAACCAATAAAATCGGGCGGACCCGATTTGAATCGTATACACACACGTTAACAAGTTTACTGATGCTCTAATGCTCCCTTCAATATTATCCAATGGGGCTTCCCGTAAATCCCCGCTAACTAAGTGAGCCTTTTCATTTTGCTTTTCTTGCTTCTTTTTTTGTTTTGTTTTTCTTTTCTTGCTTTTGAGTGTTAGAGACCAATAATAACCAAGTCTGAAGATTATGACCTTAAGTAGAAGCATACATATCCTGGGTTTTGGAACGGCTAGTTGGACAGTGTAGCTTTGTTAAAAAATAGCAAAAGTCGAGGATAAACTGTGAATTATCAATGTCCATTTGACAATACATTGAAAGACCACAAAAAGAAAAGGAAAGAGCAAGGCTATTCTACGTTGGAAAAAAAAGACTAATAATATCTTATATTTTTGATAAAGAGGAGTATTTATTTTTCAATTAGATGATGCTAATGTTTTTCTTCTTCTTTCTTTCTGTCCTTTCAAGCTTTCAGCAAAACATGTGAGAAACTGTGTATCGATCCCGTACCTCTCGCATGCTAAGCGAGCACTCTACTACCATCTGAGCTACATAGCAAAATATGTGAAAACTGGAGATGCGGGGTATCGATCCCCGTACCTCTCGCATGCTAAGCGAGCGCTCTACCATCTGAGCTACATAGCAAAATATGTGAAAACTGGAGATGCGGGGTATCGATCCCCGTACCTCTCGCATGCTAAGCGAGCGCTCTACCATCTGAGCTACATCCCCTGTGGCTGTAATTGCGACGAGTCATTAAATTTTACCCTATAGTGTTTCTACTCAAATCGGCCCCTCCTGTTTTGTGTTTGTTGTGTGATGAACATCAACAAATATAATGATGACAGGTTGAGAGACTGATTAGTAGACAACTAGTGGAAAAGTTCGCCTCAGGAGTTACACAAACTAAGTGTTAATTAAAATTGGGGTCCAAAAACTCCAAACTAAGTGTGAAATAAGTGCACATTCATTTTAGATAGAACTTAATTAGAAGATGTTGCGTCTTTTGAAACTTCTGTTCAAATCCCTAATTTTGCTTGACTTTTTTGGTAAAATAAGAAGAATGATAGTAGTAATGTTTTGTCGTGAAGTTGAGTAATGTTGTGAAGGCCATATATTGCTCAATTAACTAGGGATTTACTAAGGACCCCAGCTAGCTGAGAAAGTACATAAAATATACGTGAAACAAACAGAAATTTCACCACTAATGACTCTGCCGATACATACCTACGACTGGGTAATCAAGCAATAAACCCTACATGTACCATCTGCATCCTTCAGATAGATTTAAGAAATATTTAAGCTAATGATAATTTAGTTATTTAAGAAAATAAGGAAGCTCATGCTTATACTTCAGACAGAGTACATGCAATATAGTGGTTTCTACTCTTACCTAGATTTAGAAATCACGAAAGCCTAGTAAGCCACAGATTTTTGCGTCTGAAATTTCAGCAAGTAGCCTTTCTTTATTTATATTAGTATAAGACCCGCGATGCGCGGACAATTCTAAAAAAAATAGTTATCATATCAAAATGTATTGGTTTTGTATAATTCTGACCATCACCCCGTTTCTTAACTCAGTATATGAGGATCTTAGAACTTCCTTTTATATAGTAGAGGAATTATACTTATGGTATAATTCTAATTACAAAAGGAAATTCTGGGATTAGCTAATTAACCGTTTCTGATTTGATCCGTTCCGAGATTTCCGTCATGATCTTCGACCGGTCACGAATATTTCGCCTTTCCGTTATTATGCTATCTTCTATCTTGCTTGATGCCTGTCTCATTCGGTCCCGATCGCTACTAGCCTCGATCCCGACAGGTACCTCGAATCCCGAACTCGGTACCTTATCCTCGTGTCTTGGTCTGATCCAATATGAGGCCGACCTTTGATGCAACTCCCTGGTCTCGGTCAAAATAAAAAAGTCGGGTGGGCCCGATTTTAACCGTATACAGGTAGTCCCCTCGTTTTTAGAGTGTAATGACAAGAAACGAATTGAGCCTTCGATTTTTACCTCGACCTGTCATGACGTCACCCTCGTGACGTGAGCGGCAAAAGTGACCGAAACGTCCAGTCGGTACAGTTTCTCAAGTTATTAATGTGAGTCAGCTGGTGATCGGCCACTAGTGCCCTTGAACCGTCGCCGTGAATCCGATAAATAGGCATTTTTTACATTCTTTCAAACTTTACCTTCAACCTTTTCTAATCTTCAAAGTTTTTTATATCTTCTAAGTACTTCATCTGCAAATCTACGATTTTCAGTGCTAACCTCTTCTTAGACCACCAAACCTTCTCATCTCAAACTATTTTAATTTCAAATCCAAATGGTGAAAACGTCAAAAACTGTTCCTCAAAAGGAAAATGCTTCCTCATCGCGGCCGGCCGGCGACAAAACACTGGTGGAGCCGCGCCCTGAGGAGTGTGTTCCCGGGGGGTGCGTCCTCACTTCCAACTTTAAGATCGATAAAACTTCGTCGTTCCCTGGTCGATGCGAGCCAATGTCGAGGTATATATCCTCGATAACTGAGAGCTTCCTTAAGTAGGTGAAGAAATACTGCAACTGGGAAGGCAAAAAGGTGAAAAGAGCTCAGATAAGCAATTAAGACACGTAGACATGCTATTCTAGGCTAGCAGGATAACTACACATGCTAGTATACTAAACTAAGATGAAAACAGGTTATTACTCAGTAAAAATAAGGTTTTTTTAACAAATAGCCCGTGTACGCACTCGTCACCTCGCGTACACGACGCTCACATATCATAACAACACTAAATCCTAAGGATATTTCCCCCACACAAGGTTAGGCAAGCCACTTACCTCGAACTAAGCTCAATCAATCGGTAGCAATGCTTTTCCCACGAATATCTGACTCTGAATGACCCAAATCTAGTCAAAATCAATTACAAACCATATATATATATATATATATATATATATATATATATATATATATATATACATATATAAGAAACTAATCTAATCGATAAAATCTAAGCTAAAGCAAGAAATTAGGAAATCGTCCAAAAAGCTTCCTCGAGACCATGACTCATAGTCGGGTAAAATTCACTAATTATGATTACTCATTCACTCACGAGTCCAACCATATAATAATTACTCCAATTCGACCTCAAATCACCTTCAAAACTCAAGATATTAGTTGAAGAACTTCTTCCCATTTCCCCCAAATTTTTAACCCCAAATCCGAAATTAAAGATGGAATTAATGATAGATTAGTGGGATATACCAAAAATAAAGTGTAAAATCATTACCCAATCGATGTCTCTCAAAATCTCGTCCAAATTCGATCTCTCAAACTCAAGTTTAGATAAAAATGGCCAAACCCTCGTTTTTGAAATGATATAATCTGCCCAGGCATTTCTTTCTTCGCGAACGCAGCCACACCCCGAGTTCGCGAAGCACATATTTTATTTCAGTCCAAAACCTTCTTCGCGAATGCGAGAGCTCACTCGCGAATGCAAAAGTTTACATTGCCTGACCTTACGCGAACGCGGAACTCTAATTGCGAATGCGTAGGCTAAATGCTTGGAGTTCTATCTGATCCTTTCCTCTACGCGAACGCGATGGCCAAGTCGCGAACGCGTAGGATAACTAACTCATATCTTCGCGAACGCGGGAACCAAATCGCGAACAAGAAGAACAACCTCAGCTGGCCTCCCAGATGCCTTACGTGAACGCGAGACCTCTCTCGCGAACGCGATGAAGGAAACCAGCAACTTTGACACCAGATGTTTCTGCAAATCCAACAAGTCCAAAAATGATCCATTAAGCATTCGAAACACACCCGGGCACCCCTCCAACAAACATACCAACCAGTCCTAATATAATATACGAACTTAGTCGAGCCCTCGAATCACATCAAAAAACCTAAAAACACGAATCACCCTCCGATTCAAACTTAATGAACTTGAAACTTCCAATTTCAACAACCGATGCCGAAAGCTATCAAACCACGTCTAATTGACCCCGAACTATGCACACAAGTCATATTCAACATTACGAACCTACTCCAACTTTCAAAATCAGAATCCGACTTCGATATCAAAAAGTTCACTACTAGTTAAAATCTCAAAAAATTCGATTTTCGCCATTTCAAGCCTAAATAAGCTACACACCTCCAAAACATATCCGGACACGCCCCTAAGTCCAAAATACCCAACGGAGCTAACGAAATCGATGAAACTCCATTCAGAGTTGTCTTAACACAATTATAAGTACGGTCAAAATCTGTCACGACCCTGAATTCCCACTGCCAGGACCGTGATGGCGCCTAAAATTCCACTTGCCAGGAAAGACAACATTAGAGTATTATTGAGATAAACCTTATTCAAATCAGTAAACAACAACAATAAACTAAGATGAAATACAACAAATACAGAATAATATAAAGGCTTCAACATTTACAACCACCCGGATCTCGAGTCATAATCCACGAGCTACTAAGATTACTACAAACAGAGTCTGAAGAAGGGAAAATACACTATTTTGAAGTAGAAAAATAGTAAAATATAAAACTAAGAAGAGACTCTAGGGTCTGCGGACGCTAGCAGATCTATCTTGGTCTCCTGATAGGAAATCCGACAGCTAACCTCTCAATCAACCAAAGCCGGTACTAAAATTTGCACAGAAAGTGTAGAGTGAAGTATCAGTACAACCGACCCCATGTACTGGTAAGTGTAGAGCCAAACCTCGATGAAGTAGTGACGATGCTATGACAAGACACCTAGAAATCAAACCTGTACAATTTAACAGTATATATACAAATAACAATAATGGAGAACTAGACAGGTAACATCGGGAGGGGGAAGCTGAGGGGAAAACGAGATAAAGAACTACAACGGAATAATAACTTGAACAGTCAATTGTTACATCCCGTACTTTTCTACAGAGGATTTGTGACCATAAGACCCCATAAGTTTAACAACCTTGATACCGTTAGATACATTTTGATATGGTATTTATATTGAGTGAAATATTTTTATAAAAAATTGAAAAATATAATTTTATATAGTTATTAATATTACTACTTTCGAATATATTTTAAATTATACACATGATATGAGGAAGTTTATGAAATTTTCTTTATTGAAAAGATAGAAGTTATTTTCTCACAAGAAAAGAAGGTTATCTTTTTACCATTTTAAGAATTAAGCGTATGAAAATTTATACTCTTTATATGAGATTAGGAAAATTAAAAGTTGAGAAAATATATTTATTTTTACATAGATATTTGGAATAATAATATGTATTGATTTTATATGGTACCACATAATCATGATAGTAAATTATATAAAGTGTGTTAAAATAAGTAGTATTTTAAGTAAGTTAGGATAATTATAATTAAGTGGATAAAGATCTTTTTTGGATTTGCCACTTGGCATCAATCTAAGCCAAAGTGGCACTAATAGACATGATGCGTCATAAGGCATGAAATGCCTTGTTTACACGTACAAAATTCTTGGATTGAAAAGCTAGGCTAAGCCATTCTTCGTCTCTTTACTGATAAGTAACGTGAGGTTTTATAAGAAATCATTACTTCACAATTTTTAATTTGCATTATGAAATTTCTAGGGATAGTGGTTGGCGTATTAAAATGTGCAGTTTCAATCTATCAAAAAAAAAAAAAAAAAGAATTGCGACTTTGGGGTTCTCATAATATACAAAGGCTATATATTTGATAATTATTTATTGCTTTGAAAAAGAACTTTTTCTTGATTGTTCTATAGAATTTATACTATTACCCAAAGAAGATTGAGTAGATTGGTTATACAACTTTTTCAGAGTACCGCTGTTGAAGCCATCCATGATAGAAGAGTCAAAGTACTTGGAGAGTTTTATGATGAAGTAATTTGGAGAGCTCCATTTATGTTTGAGATTTATCAGATTAAGAATAATAGAAGAAATTGGTGGACACTTGAATGAAAGAATATAGACCTCTTGGATCTGTATATATATCAAAATAACTGCATGATGAGTTTCTTATCCAAATCACATAAGTAACGTAATTTTGGGGATGGAAAGGTTTCGGCGAAGATTTTCTTTGAGCAACGTGATTGCGTTGAGATTTTCATACGACTTGTTTCATGTTTTGTCGTAATTGACGTGTGTTAGAGGGATTGTCAAGAGAATCGGTTCAGCTATGTTAAGGTTAATCCTTCTTTCTTTTGGCATGATCCAAGTAACGATACGTAAATATGATGATATTCCATGAGTGGTTCTACTCTTAGCAATTAAGGATATCTATGTTATTATTTCGGTAAAGTTGTATTCAAGCATGGATAAGTATGTATCTACTTCTCCATTGAGGTATTTGATAAAGATATTAATATTTATAATATAGTAATACATGTATCTTCGTGCATATTCATTTATCACCGAGCTACGGCCGGTCAGGCAGTTATCACTGATCTGTTGGGCAGTCATGCATCATACGATATGGATTGTCTGAAAGAGAAATATTGTATATATGTAAGTATAATAAGTATGCATATACAATGGCACTTCAGAGATTCAGGTTGATTCTTGTATGTCTTTAATTGAGGTTGACTTATTATTAAACATTCATGCTTAGTGTCTCACTTGAATATACTAAATTGACCCCTAGCAAGTGTCTAATTCGACCTCTCGTCACCTATCTGAGGTTAGGCGGGCGACTTACTGAGTACACATTGTTTTCATACTCATGCTACACTTGCTGTGCATTTTTATTGCACAGGTACTTTTACAGCGATGTGGCTGGTTTAGAGACTTAGGCAAGCTGTATCATCCAGAGGCGATATGCAGCTGACAGAGTCTCCTTCGTATTGTATTCATTTTGTTTTAAATTCCATTGTCCAATTTGTATCTCGGACAAACTTTATAATGATTGTATAAATTCTTAAAAATTGCTCAAGTACTTGTGATACCGGGTTCTGGGATTTGTGTATGGGATGTATTTTTATAAAAATTGAATATTAAACTGTCGTATTTACCTAACAAATTTTTGTTTAATTATTACGTAATAAGTTAAAGGTAACGATTTCAAAAATGTTAAAACAAGAATTTATTTCAACTAATTAATGATTGGCTTGCCTGACGACGGTGTCCGGCGCCATCACGACCTTAATAGATTTTGGGTCGTGACAACATGGTATTAGAGCACTAGGTTCCTTAGGTCTCACGAGTCATGAGCAAGTCTAGTAGAGTCTTGCGGATCGGTACAGAGACGTCTGTACTTATCTTCGAGAGGCTACATGGCTGTTAGAAGTACTTTCCTTCTTGATTCCTTTGTGGCTTATGCCTACGTTTCTTCCTACTCCATCTTACGCGTCGCGAAGCGCTTGCTAAGAATCAAGAATTTGAGGAACTGAAGTGGTGCTACGAATATGATGCAAGATGTTTTCCTATGTAATTGGTTGGGGCTGTCATTATGGCCCTGCGAAAGGATAATATGTTGTTTCATCTCAGTATCTGTGTTTCTGAGAGCCTTGAGGTTATGCTCAGGTTGTGATGATGTTTACGATTTGGTTACCGCGCGATGTCGATGTGATGATAGAATGCTTGCCATATGTTGGGGTTGGTGAATGGCTTGAAGGGAGGTCTTCTCAGGGCTTGATTTTGAGACTTCAGCATTTTAGTTCCGGCAGAGAAGGGCATTTGCATTATGAATGATCAGGTTTTGGATTGATAAAGCAGTAAAACTTGGTGTTTTCGAGTGAGGTGGAATATTCACATGTGATAAAGTAGTATTGATCGGTGCTATGGTATCTTCGGTTGCATTGGGTCAGAGTGTTGTAAAGTAGTATTGAAGAAGCGGTTTTCACGGACCGTGAGGCGGGGTTGTTCAGTACTGAATAGTTATTTCTAATGAAGAAAGCTCGAGAAAGATGATCTTCAGAGAGTTTGAAATCGTGGCGAACTGCTAGTTAAGAGCTGCAGTGAATGATATTGAATTGAGGCAAGTGGGAGAGTGACAGCGTAGCACAGGAGTTCAGTGGTAAGACAACTGCCTATCTTAAGGGAAAGTTCGAGAGTTTGAGTGGATGGTGATTGGGTCCACGTGCTTAAGTTGAAATGTGGGTTATCTCGGTGGGAGATGGGATGCAGCAGAGATGAGTTGTTGATATGAAGAAGGATGCAGTATAGCTTGGAATTAGAAGATATTGTCGCGCGCTTAATGGATGTCCATGAGGAGTGGACTGACTAGTAAAGTTGGTAAATGAAGTAGGGCGTAGGATGGGTATTGATGTCGCAGAGAGTGTACATTTCAGGGTCGTTGGAAGGTGTCAGTTGGTGATCCACAGGTGGGTTACCTCCTATGAGTAGGTTAGCGGTTGCATAGTTGGCAAGTTTCTGTAAGGGATTCTAGTGGCTATTCGGTAGGAGACAGAATGTGTAAATGATGCTAGAGAATTTGAGTATTTAGGGAGTGCTGACAAGAAAATTTGGAAGAATTGGACGGATTGGTTGAGCAAGATCATGTTAACAAAGGAGAAAAGATCTCAACAGGGTCTAGAGTGGTGCAAGGAGTAGCTTCGGGCTAAGTGGGGGAGTCCCACCATCTGTAGTTGGGTGGTAGGATTGTCTTCTCATGGGGTTGTAGATTGCCGGCGTGTTGGCAAGTTGTTACAACTAAGGGAAAAAAGTAAAATGGTAATTGTCCATGTGATTTGATAAATGTGTGCAAAAGTTGGTCCTATCGGACCAGGGATAGGCTTTGGCAGATTCAGAATTTATGCTTAAGTCATAGGTGAGATTTAAGGGTAGTGACTCAGTCAAGTGTTTCATTGAAAAGGGTGTTCATGTGCTAGGAGAGCCTTGGAGTTGCTTGTATTCAGAACCAGTCAGAGTGGGTGACTCTCAATAGCGGTCCTAGTGAATTCAAAAGTTAAGAATGCGGTGTTTAAGGGATAAAGGCATCCGTATGATTAAGAATTGAGCTTTTGCAGCGTAATTCCTAAGAGAAGGAAAATGGTTGGAGTGTTCTATGATATGTTTCATCATGCAGGATAACATTGGAGAAGTGAGAGAAATAAACTCCGGGTTGTAGAAAGATTTTCAGGAGGGTATGAGAAGGGCTGTGAGACCGAGACAACATGGTCTCGTGAATCAAGGTCGCTCGGGATGAGTGAGAGTTGAGTTTGCTATGAGTTGGAGGAAGTTACTATTATTTCTGAGGCAATTAAGAATGATTAAAAGAAGATAGATTGATTAGCCATGGTTGAAATGGCATGTATGCGACAATGATCAGTTTCGTCAGTGTGATTGAGTTATGCGTGTGGTTTGCACAATGTGTGCGAGGTTTGACGGGCGCCGTAACAGATTTGAATTGGGTGCATTCGAGTGCTATGGCCTGCCAGGTGTAGGCGGATCCCGGAAGGCTTATGGTGGTTCAGACCACTACTTAAGGATTTGCATGTTGGGTGATTGTGAGAATTCACTTGAGTGTTGTTATTGTCCTCTTGAATTGAGGTAAGTAAGAGGTTTTTATGTGCTGAAGTGTTCACCCTATTAGTGGTTCCAAAGTGATGATGGAATTCTTGTGCTATCTCATATTGGCATGTTTGGTGCGGTAAGCAGTATATAACTGGAAGTAAGGAATCGAGATTTGCGGTTCGGTGTTAACAAGGATGTCATGAGCTGGGATGAGCAAGAAAAAGTGATTTGAAAGGTTAGAGTAAGCTGGTGTTATGTTCAGTGTCAGCTGAGATCGATATTCGGTGAAAGAAGCTTTGTACCCTGGTTATGGGTTCTTGATTTATTTTACAGCGTTAGTGTGGCCAGTGATGGATGTATTGCTACCTTGTGTGGAAGGTCGTGGGAGCGTGACCACGGGAAGATTTTATGAGTGTAACATGTAGTCACTTAATGGGTTGAAGATTTGGACTGAGTATAAAGAAGTGTAATATTTCTTATTTGAGAATTTATGACTGGAAGGCGTTCAATTCATTTGGTTGTGGATTGTGGGATGTTTGTCCCGGATATGATGGCTATTCTTGCATATTATGAGAGGAAGTGGGTTAATATGGACCCAGGTAAAGTTATTAGCTTAGTTTGGTGCGAGCAAGGTAGACTCGATGTTTGTGGATGGATTAAAATATGATTATGGGTTCCGTATGAGCCAGGCATGTTCAATGCAGTATAGCGCTCCTCAAGGAGGGGTGTTGGAATATCAGGTTATTGTTCCGTCTTATTCAAATTCATGTGATATTATGATTGTGCCGTGTGAGTTGTGAAACAGCTTGATAATTCCTATGTGTTAAGATTCAGTGTAGTGATGGTGTTATGTGAGCAGGAGGGCCCTTGAGATTTCAGAGTATACATATATATCACACCTTAGTTGTGCTTAAGTTTTGTAGCATATGGCTTTATCTGTCTCCCTAGGATGGTATTATGCACTTAGCTTGCTTGTGACCGATGTTCGGTAATTTGTAATAGTGAGCGATTCAGCTTCGTGTATCTTCTTATGTAAATTTTATGTGTGGATCGGGTGGCACGTCGCCACGGGTATGTTATTTTGATCGGATTGCACGCCACAACAGTGTGATGTTGAGTACGGTCTCCTATATTTATTTTTCCTGTGTTTTACTTCCTATTCTCTTTGGAAAGTTCCTGTAAGTTGCGTGAGTCGAGTAGTCCCTTCCTGAGTCATTTCCTTTATGTATCATGTTCGAGTTATGGCCTATTGGCGCGTGGTGGCATCATGTGACACTGTTGGTCATGTTTGGGGTGAATTGTTGTCAGAACAGTTCATACTGGGTGAGACGAGAGTTTTGGATCAGGGATCAGTGCGATAAGATTATGTGAAATACATTGAAGGACAATTACCACTATTTGGTTCAAAATGAGATGATGATCTAAGTCAAGAGGATAGATTCAATGTTTGGTTAACTCTGCAGTTGGTTAGGAAATTCTACACCTCTCCTCCGTTGTGGTGGTATCGTCAACATTATAACAGAATGTATGTATATATATATTATAAGGTGCATTGGGAGCATCATATTCGTGAAGTTTTGGCTATAAAGGTTCAGGGAGTGTCATTGTGGTCAGATGATGAGTTATGCTGTACATGGTGCTGATTCAGCAAAGGTATGCAGTCATGTTCTGGTATATCGTGTGGTATTTGATACGGTGTTTATATATTGGAACTAGGCTGGCCGAGAATTTCAGGTATTGGAATTGGGTTCTGAGCGGATAGTATGGATAAAGGAGGATGTCTTCAGGTTTGATCAGGCCTATGTGCTCAACTGGGTTGTGGTAGCATGGGCAGGTGCACGAGGTGTTAATAAGTGATTTCAGATAACTCTAGAGTAGTTCTTAGCACGTTCGAGGACGAACGTCTGTTTAAGTGGGGGAGAATGTAACGACCCGATCGGTCATTTTGAGCTCTAGCGCGTCGTTCAGCAGTTTGAGCTCATGAGCAGCTCCGTTTCAGGTATTATGACTTGTAGGCAAGGTCGGAATCGAGTTTCGGAAAGTTTAGAGTCAAATTGGAAAGAAAATTCTCATTTCAGAAGCCTTAAGTTGGAGAAATTGACCAAGATTGGAATTTTGAGTAAACGACCTCAGAATCAGGATTTGAAAGTTCCTACAGGTTTGTATGATGATTTCATACTTGGGCGTATGTTCGGATCGGGTTTTGGATAACTCGGGAGCATTTCGGCGTATATTGTGGAAGTCAGCATTTTGAAGAAATTTCCTAAGTCTGGGTTGAAGTGCATCTCAGTGTTATTGATGTCCGTTTGGGATTCCGAGTATGGGAATAGCTCCGTATGGTGATTCTGGAGTTGGGAGCGCGATCAAAATTGAATTCGGATGTCCGTAGGTTATTTTGAAGTCATTTGGCTAAAGATAGAAATTTGAAGTTTTTTGAGAAATCCGACCGGAAGTGGAAATTTTGATATTGCGGCCAGAATAAAATTCTGGAAGTTGGAGTAGGTCCGTAATATCGAATGTGACTTGTGTGCAAAATTTGGGATCAATCGGACGTGATTTGATAGGTTCGACATAAGATGTAGAAGTTGGAAATTTCAAAGTTCATAAAGTTGGAGTTTGAGTGCGATTCATGATTTCGGCGTTGTTTGATGTGATTTGAGGCTTCGAGAAAGTCTGTGGGATGTTATGGGATTGAGTCCAGTGATTGGACGGGGTCCTGGGGGCCTTGGGTAGATTCTGGGTGGTTAATGGATCTGGCACGACCCCAAATCTAAGCCAGTCGTGATGGCGCCTATGGTGGAACTAGGCCAGCCAAAACTACACTCGAATCATAATAAGCTTCCATTTACATCTTTACTATACTGATTACCCATAAAGGTTTCCTTTAAACATTTATAAATCAGTTAAAGCTATACTAAATATTAAATACAACCCCCGAGAACCCCGAGTCACAGGTCATGAGAATATACATAAAATATACAACTCAAAAGAAAATCAATTCGATAATAGTAAGCAGGAGAGAGAGCAGGACTGCGATGCATGCAGCTTCCTCGCAAACCTCCGAGAATCTCTGGAATAGATAGACAACTCACCCTGCCTAACACCTGGATATGCACACAAGGTGCAGGGAGTAATGTGAGTGCACCAACTCAGTACTAATGAAAATAAATCAGATTTGAGCAACAAGAAACACATAAAATCAATGTCATCAATTCGCAATATGCACAACCTTTCTTTCCAACAGTATAACATAGATATATGAAATCATCATGTATTAAAATCAACTTCAGAAAAATCCTTTGAAAAATGTACATTTTCAACAACTTCAAACCGAAAGATTTAGTATGAAATGAAATAAATCATAAAGAGGCCCCTCGGGCAAAAACATGTATCATAATCAGCCCCTCGGGCATGCCTCACATGCACTCATAATCAGGCCCTCGGGCATGCCTCACATGAACTCATAATCAGCCCCTCGGGCATATCTCACCATCACTCATAATCAGCCCCTCGGGCATATCTCACAATCACTCATGCCGCCCAATAACTCATCACTCGGCACTCGGTGCGCTCACTAGGGGTGTGTGCAGACATTGGAGGGGCTCCTTCATCCCAAGTGCTAATATTAAACCACCTCGTGGCGTATCATATCCTCACAATCAGGCCCTCGACCTCACTCAGCAGAACCTCTTAAAAAGCCTCTCGGGCAAATTAGTAAAACAGGGTACTCGACCCAAAACATCATTTTAAATCTCAAAGTAGTGTAAATCAGGCTGAGTTTCGAAAACAGTAAGCACAATGTGACTGAGTGAAATCATCAATAATTAGTGAGGAAAACAACAGTAAAAAGTCCCCAAGGGGTCTAAACAAGTCGGCACGAGGCCCCAAATATGGCTTTTAGCCCAAATATTTCAGAAATCTTTAGAACACAAATTAATATATAGTTTAGAGTAAAATACGCAACTCAATAGTTGCTGCGGAGAGGACTAAGTCCAATCCAAAAATTAGTGCGCGCCACATACTCGTCATCCGACATGTGCGCCATTCTAAAATCAGTGAGAAATATGAAGTCCGGGGTTTCATACCCATAGGACAAGATTTATAACCATTACTTACCTCTACCGTACTACAATACTAGTTTGCTATGATCTTGCCCCTCAAATTGGCTCCCGATTGCTCCGAATCTAACCAAAATCAGTTTAACATTATTAATATATACTAAAGGAACACGACCCAATAAAAAACTATCAATTTATACAAGAATCTCGAAATTCGGCCAAACCCGAGCCCCGGGCCCACATCTTGAAATTCGATAAAATTTACATCACAAGAACCCTTATCCTCCCACGAGTCCGTACATACCAAGAACATCAAAATCGGACCACAATTGCCCACTAAAATTGACAAAAGAAATTCCCAAATCTTTCCTCCCATTTTCCAAACTTTTTCTTACTTTAATCCTTCAAATACAAGCTTAATCCGAACAAAATAACATATAAACGACTTTAATAACTCGGGAACTTACCTCCACTGAAGACCCACAAATTCTCTCTTCAAATTGCCCTCAAATAAGCTCCAACCGCATGCAACAATTGTTAATGACTAAAATTTCACGGAGGCTTCTTTTATACTGTTATGCCCAACAATTCCGCACCTGCGGACCTTTAATCGCACCTACGGTCCCAGGTGCGCACCTGCGCAATCCCACTAATGGACCAAATTTCGTACCTACGACCATTTCTCCGCACCTGCGGCTTCGCAGATGCAACCATCCCTTCGCACCTGCGGACTCCTCCTGCCTAGACTCCCTTTGCACCTGCACATGGACTTTCGCACCTGCGGATTGGAAACTTACACCAGCAGCCATTTGCTGAAATTTCCCAAGTTCAAAACTCCGCCAACCCTCTGAAATCAATCCCGAGCCCCTCGGGGCCCCTACCAAACATATCAACACACCCCATAGCATTATTCAACTTAGCCGAGCCTTCAAAACACCAAAAATAACATGAAAATGCCAAAATTACATCAAATTCAAGCCTATGAACTTTGAAACTTTCAAATTTCGCCAACGACGCTGAAACCAACCAAAACAACTCCGATTGACCTGAATTTTGCACACATATCCAAAATGACATTACGGACCTGTTCCAACTTCCGGAATTCCATTCCGAGCCCGATAGTCTATTTTCCACTACCGATCAGAAATCGCCAAAAGCTAACTTTCGCGAATTCAAGCCTAATTCTACAACGGACATCAAAACTCTTATTCCGAACACACTCCTAATTTCCAAATCACCTAACGAAACCATCTGAGCTATAAAATCCTCATTCCAAGGTCGTTCACCAATAAGTCAACTCTCAGTTGACTTTCTCAATTATTAAGCTACCTTGAGAGACTAAATGCCTCAATTCTCACCATGACCACTCTGAACCCGAACCAACCTACCCAACACACATAAATGAAGCTGAAACATAAAATGAAGCAGAAACGGGGGAAATGGAGCTCAACTCTAGGAACGACCGGCCGGGTCGTTACATCCTCCCCCACTTAAACATACGTTCGTCCTCGAACGTGCCAAGAGTTGTTCTCCAACACCATCAAACTTTTACGTAGCTTACCATGCACATACCCGGGGGTGACGTTCAATAGCACAATACCATTGAAATTTCGAAATCCAAATCCTGGCCCATAAACCTTAGAACCAAATTCCCACTTTTGAAATAATATACAAGATCAAAATTTCCTTAACTATAAACTGAACAAGTCTGAACATGTGCTATTGGACGTCCTCCTGCCTAGACTCCCTTCGCACGGACTTTCGCACCTGCAGCATTGCACCTGCGGCTACCAATCCGCAGGTGCGACCAACACCAGAAACTTACACCAGTAGCCATTTGCTGAAATTTCCCAAGTTCAAAACTCCGCCAACTATCCGAAATCAATCCCGAGCCCCTCGGGGCCCCTACAAAACATATCAACACACCCCATAGCATTATTCAACTTAGTCGAGCCTTTAAAACACCAAAAACAACATGAAAACGCCAAAATTACATCAAATTCAAGCCTATGAACTTTGAAACTTCCAAATTCGCCAACGACGCCGAAACCAACCAAAACACCTCCGATTGACCCGAAATTTTGCACACATATCTAAAATGAGATTATGGACCTGTTCTAACTTCCGAAATTCTATTTCGACCCTGATAGCCTATTTTCCACTGCCGATCGGAAATTACCAAAAACTAACTTTCGCCAATTCAAGCCTAATTATACACCGGAGATCAAAACTCCATTCTGACCACACTCCTAAGTCCCAAATCATCTAATGAAACCATCCGAGCCATAAAATCCACATTCCGAGGTCGTTCACGAATAAGTCAACTCTCAGTTGACTTTCTCAACTATTAGTCTACCTTGAGAGACTAAATGCCTCAATTCTCACCATGACCACTCTGAACCCGAACCAACTGACCCAACATACATAAATGAAGCTGAACCACATAAAATGAAGCAGAAACGGGGGAAACGGAGCTAAACTCTCAGAACGACCGGCCGGGTCGTTACAGGATCAAATTTGAAATTAGAAGAGGAGTTGTGCTGCTGGTGTCTAGTGTGACCGCACCTGCGAGGATTTGGCCGCAGGTGAGGCTTTGGCGCCATAGGTGAGAGAGTGGGTTGTCTTGGCTGGGATCGCAGGTGCGATGGAATTTCCGCACCTGTAAAGGCGCAAATGCGGGCAATGGGTGGTAGGTGCGGATCCGGAAGGAGGAGAAGGAAGCCGTAGGTGCGGGCTCTTGGGCGCACCTGTGGAAGTGCAGGTGCGAAGATCGGATCACAGGTGCGAAAAAATGGCCTGGGCAGAATGTTTTAAAACCGAGATTTCTTCATTTCTCTCGTATTTCTCATGGATGGGGCGATTTTGAGGAGCTTCAAGAGTGAGTTTTTGTCAAGGATCACAAGGTAAGTTATTCCCACTCACCTCAAGTTAAATACAAAGTATATGCATGGATTAAAACATGAAAAATTGTGAAAAATTTGGGAAATCTTGAAGAAAACCTAGAAATTTGTATTTGGATTATTAGCCATGAATATGAGCATGAAATTTAGAATAAATTGTATATTTGAACTAGTAAAGCTATGGGTAGAATATATCCTTGAGAAATTTTGAATTTCGGGCACGTGGGCCCGAGGGCATTTTTGTCAATTCACTGAGCGGGGTTGAGAAAGTATATAATTTGAATTTATTACGAGTATTAGAATGAATTTTCATTGCTTTGCCCATTATTTGATAGTTTTGGGGCGTTGTGCATCCATTGGAGTCGTCGGAAGGGCTTGAAAGCCGGTTATAGAATTTCGGAGCGAGATAAGTCTCCTTTCTAACCTTGTGACGGAGAATTGTCCCCCTAGACGAACTAATTAAGTATGTGCTACTATCTGCGGGGGCTACGTATGCACGAGGTGACGGAAGTCCGTGCGTAGCTACTATTATGCCATGTACGGGTAGTCTAGGACCCACTAACATGCCTTATGTGTTGTATATGTGATATTGCCCATAATATTAGACTGTTAATGTTATTGAATCAGTAAATTATTTCCTAAGAAGACTAGAGTGTACTTCTCTTAATCATTTAGAAAGAGAATTGATTCCTCCGTGGATAATTGTATTCCTGATAAATTTATATCATTGAATATTATTAAACTTGGCAAATGAGTTTCAAAACAAAGATTTAAATGCTATTTTTTGTGTTCCTTTAAGAAGAATTTCACCACTTTCCTGGGTAACTGCTTTCTTGATAAAAATGTGAACTTATTATGTGAATATGTGTTCATATGAACACCTGAGTGCGAGGTATGATTCGCGAGCAGGTTAGCCTTATTATTATTATTATTATTATGTTGACCGCGTCGCATGAACGATTCGTGAGCGGGGAAAATAAATGCATCTATGGTTCGAGCCGTTCGACCCTTCGACAGTGCACTGTTATTATTGTTGGTCCGCATCGTTCGACCCTCGCCATTGCTTGCGCATGATATTTGTTGCGTATTTGCTGTGATTTTACCTGATTACTGGCCTGGAAATCTTAAGTTGTCGACTGAAATGAAAGAGATTTAAAGTTATTAAAATTTTGGAAGAAGTTGTTCTTTCCCATTGATTATTTGTTAAATGATTAAATCATCCATCTTTGATTATTTGTTAATAAAAGGACGAAGACTTAAAGTGTTAAATGTGGAAATGTTGACATTAATTATTCCCGATCTTAATAAATTATCTATGACATTCATGCTTAGTGAGTCACTTGAATATATTAAATTGACCCCTAGCAAGTGTCTAATTCGACCTCTCGTCACTGCCTCTCTGAGGTTAGGCGGGTGACTTACTGAGTACACGTTGTTTTCGTACTCATGCTACATTTGATGTACATTTTTATTGCACAGGTACTTTCGTAATGATGTGGTTGGTTTGGAGACTTAGGCGAGCTGTATCATCCGGAGGCGATTCCCAACTGACCGATTCTCCCTCGTATTGTATTCATTTTGTTTTAAATTCTATTGTCCAATTTATATCTCGGACAAGCTTTGTAATGATTGTATAAATTCTTAGAAATTGCTCATGCACTTGTGACACCAGGTTCTGGGATATGTGTATGGGATGTATTTATAAAAATGGAATATTAAAATGTCGTATTTACCTAACAGATTATTGTTTAGTTATTACGTAATAAGTTAAAGGTAACGATTTCAAAAATGTTAAAACATGAGTTTATTTCAACTAATTAATGATTGGCTTGCCTGACGACAATGTCCGGCGCCATCACGACCTTAATAAATTTTGGGTCGTGACAGGTAAGACTCCACCTCATTCGGAGTGCAGCCGAGTTTATGAGTCATCGTGTCATAATTTTGTTACAGACTTATGGGTAGACCGATACCTTATCCCATTTGATGTCAAATAATCTTAGAGGTTTTGTAGACAAATGTTCATTTTGTACAGTATATCAAAGGCCTTGACGGTCCATATGTATTCATGTTTTAAGAACGATAGTTTATTGATACAATGTTCGCCCCTTTACAGTTATGCACTACGGGTTGTTTTCATGTTGGCCTACGATGGTCACAGAAAGAACGAATTACAGAGTGGTTCGCTCGCGCCAGCATGACCCCGGAACCAGCTACGCCTCCCCAGGTTTGGGGCGTGACAAAGTGGTATCAGAGCAGGTCGTGTCCTAGTGAGTGTACAAAGCCGTGCCTACTAGAGTCTCACTTATGGGTATGATACACGCCACATTTATAATTGAGAGGTTATAAGGAATTTAGGAAATGTTACCCTTATTTTGTTTCCAGATCGTGCCATAGAGCTGAGTCGTAAGAAGTCAGTATGAAGGTTTCACCAGATTTTGTATGCACCAGAGGTTTTAACGCGTAATGTGGAAGGGAGATTATGAAAGAAACAGAAAATATGATGCAAGATTGAAAAGTAAGTAAGGTAAAAATGAAGAAGATACAAGATACTCAACTACAAAAGGTTGTGAATAGTCCAGACTTCAGATAGAGGTTGGGTTTAAGTTGTGGTTACAAAGGAGACCCTAGTGAAATTTTTTTAAATCTCTAAGAGTTAACATTCGAGGACGAATGTTCTAAAGGGGGAAGGGTGTTACATCCCGTACTTTTCTACAGAGGATTTGTAACCATAAGACCCCGTAAGTTTAACAACCTTGATACTGTTAGATACATTTTGATATGGTATTTATATTGAGGGGAACATTTTTATAAAAAAGTTTAAAAAATATAATTTTATATAGTTATTAATATTACTATTTTCGAATATATTTTAAAATATACACATGATATGAGGAAACTTATGAGATTTTCTTTATTGGAAAGATAGAAGTTATTTTCTAACAAGAAAAGAAGGTTATCTTTTTACCATTTTAAGATTTAAGCGTACGAAAATTTATACTCTTTATATGAGATTAGGAAAATTAAAAGTTGAGAAAATGTGTGTATTTTTACATAGATGTTTTAAATAATAATGTATGTGCTTATTTTATATGGTATCATATAATCATGATAGTAAATTATATAAAGTGTGTTAAAAGTGAGTAGTATTTTAAATAAGTTAAAATAATTCTTAATTATGTAAATAATTAATTAATTGTAAGGATAATTATGATTACGTGGATAAAGATCTTTTTTGGGGCTAACACTTGGAATCAATCTAAGCCAAAGTGGCACTAATAGGCATGATAAGTCATAAAGAATGAAATGCCTTGTTTACACGTACAAAATTCTTGGATTGAAAAGCTAGGCTAAGACATTCTTGGTCTCTCTACTGATAAGTAACGTGAGGTTTTATAAGAAATCATTACTTCACAATTTTTAATTTGCGTTATGACATTTCTGGGGATACTGGTTGGCGTATTAAAATATGCAATTTCAATCTATCAAAAAAAAGAATTACGACTATGGGGTTCTCATAATATACAATGGCTATATATTTGATAATTATTTATTGCTTTGAAAAAGAACTTTTTCTTGATTGTTTTATAGAATTTATACTATTACCCAAAGAAGATTGAGTAGATTGGTTATACAACTTGTTCTGAGTACCGCAGTTGAAACCATCCGTGATAGAAGAGTCAAGGTACTTGGAGAGTTTTATGATGAAGTAATTTGGAGAGCTCCATTGAAGTGTGAGATTTATCAGATTAAGAATAATAGAAGAAATTGGTGGACACTTGAATGAAAGAATATAGACCTCTTGGATCTGTATATATATCAAAACAACTGCATGATGAGTTTCTTATCCAAATCACATGAGTAACGTCATTTTGGGGATGGAAAGGTTTCGGCGAAGATTTTCTTTGAGCAACGTGATTTCGTTGAGATTTTATACGACTTGTTCCATGTTTTGTCGTAATTGACGTGTGTTAGAGGGATTGTTCACAGAATTGGTTCAGGTATGTTAAGGCTAATCCTTATTTATTTTGGCATGGTCCAAGTAACGATACGTATGTGTGATGATATTCTATAAGTGGTTCTACTCTTAGCAGTTAAGAATATCTATGTTATTCATTCCGGTAAAGTGATATTCAAGCATGTCTAAGTATGTATCTAGTTCCCTGTTGAGGTATTTGATAAAGATGTTAATTTTTATGATATATAATACATGAATCTTCATGCATATTCATTTATTACCGAGCTACGACCGGTCGGGCAGTTACCACCCGTTGGGCAGTTATGTATCATTATTTACCACTAGTTGGGAAATCATGCATATTCATTTACCATCAAGATACGGTTGGTCAGGCAGTCATGCATTTATCGCCGAGCTATGGCTGGTCGGGTAGTCATGCATTTACCATTGCGCTACTGTCGGTCGGGCAGTTACCACTAATCAGTTGGGCAGTCATGCATCATACAATATGGACAATAGTATCAAAGAGAAACATTGTATATATGTAAGTATAATAAGTATGCAAATACGGTGGCAGTTCAGAGCTTCAGGTTTATTCTTATATGTCCTTAATTAATGTTGACTTATTATTATGTTTCAGTTCTGCCTTTACATACTCAGTACATTATTCGTACTGGCGTCCTTTTTTTGGGGACGCTGCATTTATGCCTGCATGTATAGATAATCAATTTGACGAGACCTCATAGTAGACGAAATTGGCATTCAACGAAGGATCGGTAAGACTCTACCTGATTCGGAGTGCAACCGAGTCTATGAGTCATCATGTCAGAATTTTGTTACAGACTTATGGGTAGGCCGGTACCCTATCCCATCTGATGTCAAATAATCTTAGAGGCTTTGTAGACAGATGTTCATTTTGTACAGTATGTCAGAGGCCTTGACAGCCCATATATATTCATGTTTTAGGAACGATAGTTTAATGATACAATGTTCGCCCACTTACAATTATGCAATACGAGTTGTTGTCATGTTGGCCCATGATGGTCACAGAAAGAATGAGTTACATAGAGGTTCGCTCGGGCCATCCCGACACCGGTTTTCAGCCACGTCTCCCCAGGTTTGGGGCGTGGCATCAATATACTATGAACCAATAGAAACAAGTGAACACATTAAAGGAAAAATTCACGGCATCACCCTTCGTGCTTTTACTCTCATCCTCATCATGAAATTGATAGGAACGACACGACATCACCCTTCGTGCATTAACTCTCATAACATGGCAAGACATCACCCTTCATGCATTACGCTCGCAATATGGCACGACATCAAACTTCATGCATTGACACTCTCTACCTCACCATAAAGTCAATAGAACGGTACGACATCGCCCTTCGTGCATTAACACTCTCCCTTACCATAATGCAATGAACAAATATCAACAGGGAGATAAAATGACAAGTACAAACCTTACTTTCACATTTGGTTCCACAATGGGAACCTCAACTTCGAAATCAATACTTAATTAACACCAAAAGATTCGTAAGCATGATAAAAGCGATCGATTTAACAATACTAGTCTAAACATGGATAATATGAACAAAGGAAGCTATATTTTCAAGATACCAAACCCCACCCGCATGCTTTGACCCAACTATAATGCATAAGTACTCGTCACCTTACATATATATTTTTCCCAACAATGAAACAAGTAGCAAATAGGCAAAAAATTCCTATTCCCTCAATCAAGGTTAACCATGATACTTACCTCGCTCCAACGACCAAACTCAAAGATCAACCACGACTTTTCCTTTCACACAAGCCTCTGAACCGGTAAAATCTAGCAAATTACCAACCAGACAATTCAATTTAAGCTTTAGGAACTACCAACAATTGTACAGAATTCAATTTAGGCCATTTTTGAAAAAGTCAACAAATGGATCCGCTTGGTCTAAACCGAAATTCGGACCAAAACCCGATTACCCATTCACCCTCGAGCCTGATTATGTGATTTGTTTTGGAATTCCAACTCAATTTGAGGTCTAAATCCCCAAATTACCAAATACCTAATTTCTACCCAAAACCCCCCAATTCCACTATGAAAACCTTAGATTTTAGGTTGAAATCTTAGTAAAAGTAGTGAAAGATTGAAAGGAAATAGGTTCATCACTTACCAACGATTTGGGGAAGAAGAAGTCTTGGAAAAATCTCCTCTAAGGTTTTAGGTTTTGAAAATTTGAAAAATGAATCAAAAATCCTGTCTAAGTCATCTTTTGTTCAGCTGCAGGTATCGCATTTGCAACCAGTGCGAACCCGCAAATGCGACATTTTCTTGGCAAATGTGAAAGATGCCTTAGCATGCAGTTATCGCAAATGCGAACAGGAGAGGATAGCAAATGCGACCAAAACTTCGCAAATGCGAAGGCCCACCACCCAGTCCACTGCTCGCAAACGCGATGGTTTATTCGCAAATGCGAGGCTCACATTTGCGAGCTAGATCTCGCAAATACGAAATCTGCAGGTCTGATGCACACCAACTATGATTTCTAAAGTTTAATTCACTTTGTAGTCTATCCGAAACTCACCCGAGCCCGTGGGGCTCCAAACCAACTATGCACATAAGTCTAAAAATATCATACAAACTTGCTCGCGCGATCAAATTGCCAAATTAACATCTAGAATTACGAATTGAACACCCAATCAAATGAAACTTTCAAGAAAACTTTGAAACTTCTATTTTCACAACCGGACATCCGAATCACGTGAAACCAACTTTGTTTTTCATCATATTTCACAGACAAGTCATAAATATGGTATTTGACCTATATAGGTATATCAGAACCAAAATATGGATCCGTTATCCAAAAAGTCAAACTTTGGTCAAACATTTCAAATTCATCAAGCCTTTAACTTCCAAATTTTGACAAAGTCTGATATCTCGGGCTAGGGACTTTCGAAATCGGTTTCGGGCATACGCCCAAGTTTCAAATCACAATACGGATCCACCGGGATCGTCAAAACACGAATCTAGGTCCGTTTACTTGTAATATTGACCGAAGTCAACTTAAATGAAGTTTTAGGCAAAAATCCTTAATTTTCACAGTTTTTAACATAAAAGCTTTCCAGAAAGACGCCCGGGCTGCATACGCAAATCGAGGAAGGTTAAAACATGATTTTTAAGGCTTCAGATCACATATTAGGTTTCAGAACATGAGATTAAATATCAGGTCATCAAAAAATCCTAACAGTTAAGCTTTCGTTTAGGGACTAAGTTCCCCAAAACACTCGAAACCACAACCAACACCTCCCGGCAAGACAGGTAAGTAGTAAAAGATTCGGGGGAAGCAGTAAATAGGGGATCGGGGCTATAACTCTCAAAATGACTGGTTGGGTCGTTACATCCTCCCTCTCTTAAAACAATCGTTTTTCCTGAAACGAGTATAGAGACATACCTGAAGTGGTGAAAAATGAGGATAATGGATATGCATACCATGCTCGGTGTCCCAAGTCGCCTCCTTGGCCGGCCGACCCCTCCACTGAACTTTCACGGAAGCAATGTTCTTTGACCTCAGCTTTTGAACCTGCTTATCCAACATAGCCACTGTCTCCTCAACATAAGATAGATCCTTGTCCAACTGGACAAAGCTAAAATCCAACAAATGAGTCGGATTATCGTGATACTTCCGGAGCATAGAAACACGGAATACCGGATGCACTCCTGCTAGACTGGGAGGTAAGGCAAGCTCATAAGCAACCTCCCCAACTTGCTGCAACACCTTAAAGGGACCAATGAACCTTGGGCTCTGCTTGCCCTTCTTCCCGAACCTCATAACGCCCTTCATAGGTGAAACCCAAAGCAAGACCCGCTCTCCAACCATGAATGCCACATCGAACCTTCCGATCCGCATAACTCTTCTGTTTGGACTGGGCTTTGCGAAGTCGATACTGAATCACATTCATCCTATACAGGGCATCCTGAACCAAGTCTATACCCAATAATCTAGCCTCGCCCGACTCGAACAAACCCATTAGAGACCGACACCGCCTACCATATAGAGCCTCATATGATGCCATTTAGATGCTCGACTGATAGTTGTTGTTGGAGGCAAACTCCGCAAGTGTCAAGAATTGATCCCACGAACCTCCAAACTCCATCACCCATGCACGTAGCATGTCCTCTAATATCTGAATAGTGCGCTCGGACTGTCCGTCAGTTTGAGGATGAAATTTTGTGCTCAGCTCCACTCGAGTACCCAACTCATGCTATACGGCCCACCAGAAGTGATGTAAAATATGTACCCCGGTCAGAGATATAGATACCGGTACGCCATGAAGCCTGACGATATCGCAGATATAAATTCGAGCCAGTTGCGTGGAAGAAAAGATAGTCATCACATGAATGAAATGATCTGACTTGGTCAGCCTATCCATAATCACCCAAACTGCATCGAATCTCCGCTGAGTTCATAGGAGTCCAACAACGAAATCCATCGTGATTCGCTCCTATTTCCACTCCGTAATTTCTAACTCCTGAAGCAACTCACATAGCCGCTGATGCTCATACTTCACCTGCTGGTAATTTAGACACCGAGACACATACTCCACTATGTCATTCTTCATCCTCTTCTACCAGTAATGCTGCCTCAAGTCTAGATACATCTTCGCAGCACCAGGATGAATGGAGTACCGCGAACTGTGAGCCTCATGGAGAATAAAATCACACAAGCCATCTTCATTAGGCACACAAAACCTGCCCTGCATCCTCAATGCATCATCATCCCCAATAGTGACCTCCTTGGCATCATCGTACTGGACCGTGTCCTTAAGGACAAGCAGATGAGGGTCATCATGCTGACGCTCTGTGATACGATCATAAAGAGAAGACTGGGAGACCACATAATCCAATACTCGACTCAACTCAGAAATATCCAATCTCACAAGCTGGCTGGATAAGGCCTGAACATCCAACACCAATGGCCTCTCTATTGCTGGTAGATATGCTAAACTCCCCAAACTCTTCGCCCGGCGACTTAAAGTAACGGCCATCACATTGGCCTTCCCTGGATGGTACAAATAGTGATATCATATTCCTTAAGCAGCTCCAACCACCCCCCCGATGAAACTTAAGATCTTTTTTCTTGAACAGATGCTGCGAACTCTGATGATTGGTGTAAATCTCACAAGGGACACCGTAAAAATAGTGCCGCCAAATCTTTAAGGCATGAACAATAGCTGCTAACTCAAGGTCATGGACATGATAGTTATTTTCATGCACTTTCATCTGTCTGGATGCGTAGGCAATCACCCTACCATCCTACATCAACTTTGCGTAAGACCAATCCGCGACGCAACACAAATATACACTATAAGACCCCAAACTTGTAGGCAATACAAATAATGGGGCCGTAGTCAAAGCTGTCTGGATATTCTGAAAGCTCTCCTCACACTCCTCTGTCCACCTGAATGGAGCTCCCTTATGGGTTAGCCTGGTCATAGGTGCTGCAATAGATGAGAATCGCTCTATAAAATGTTGGTAGTACCCCGCCAAATCAAGAAAACTCCGAATCTCCGTAGTTGATGATGGTCTAGGCTGACTCTACACTGCTTGCACCTTCTTAGGATCCACCTTGATCCTATCACTCGATACTACATGACCCAAAAATGCCACTAAGTCTAGCCAAAACTCTTATTCTGAAAATTTTGCATATAACTTCTTTTCTCTTAAGGTCTGAAGCACAGTCCAGGTGCTGCTCATGATTCTCCAGAGTCCGGAAGTACACCAGAATGTCGTCATTGTGATAAGATCGGAACACACTGTGCATCAAGTGCATATAAGTTGCTGGGGCATTGGTCAACCCAAAAGACTTCACAAGAAACTCGTAGTGACTATACCGAGTCTTCGGGATACCTGGATCCTGAATCTTCAACTGATGATAGCCTAAACGTAAGTCAATCTTGGAAAATACCCTGACACCCTGTAACTGGTCAAACAAGTCATTAATACGAGGCAATTGATACATGTTCTTAACTGTTACTTTGTTTAGCTGGCGATATTCAATGCACATACGCATAGAACCATCCTTTTTCTTCACAAATTAGACCGGAGCACCCCAAGGTGACACACTGGGTCGAATGAATCCCTTATCAAGCAACTCCTGTAACTGCTCCTTCAAATCAGGAAGGGCCATACGATATGGAGGAATAGAGATGAGCTGAGTGCCTATCAACAAATCAATATCTCTGTCAGGCGGCATGCCCGGAAGATCAGTTGGAAACATATCTAGGAAGTCCCTCGCTACTGGAACTGACTCAACTGTAGGGGTATCAATACTGCCATCTCTTAAATAAGCTAGATACGTGTCACACCCCTTCTCAACCGTTCGTTGAGCTTTAAGAATTGAAATAACTCTGAGTATACTCTAAGGTACCTCTCCACCCTAATCGCAGTAAACCTGGCATAGCCAGCATCACGGTCTTAGTGTGACAATCATGAATAACATAATGGGGCAACATCCAGTCCACACCCAAGATAACATCAAAGCCTACCATACTGAGCAATAATAAACTGGCTGTAGTCTCAAAACCACTAAGAGCAATCAACCACGACCATTACACGCGGTCCACATCAAGAGAATATTCCACAGGAGTAGACACATAAACAAGGGAACTCAAGGAATCCCGAGATACGCCCAAATATGGGGAAAAATAAGAGGACACAGAGGAATATGTAGACTCTGGGTCAAATAATACTGATGCATCTCTATGATAGACTGGAACAATACATGTAATGATACAATCGGAAGCAACTGCATCTGTACGAGCTGGAAGAGCATAATAACTAGCCTGGCCTTCCTTCTAGGGTGACCTCAATCTCCCCGGCCTCCACCTCGAGCTGACTGAGTAGGTAGGGCGACAAGTAGTGCTGGAATCATAGCCGGAGGACCCGGTGGAGCACGTGGTGGCTGAGAAGTCTATGAATGTGCACACTTTCTAAGTCAGGGGAAATCCCTCACCATATGGTGAGTGTCTCCACACTCAAAACAAGTTCTCGGAGGGCGTGGCTGCTGTGACTGACTCGGACCAGGTCTATTAAACTAGTCGTTAAAAACACCCCGGGCAGGAGGCACACTAGATACTGGCGGTGCATAATAAGGCCCCCGGGACCTAGAAGGGGCTGGAATACCATTGGAGACTAGAAGAGCTGAATGAATGGGGCGACTCACATAACCCCTACCATGGCGAACTACAACTGGGGCACAAATACTACTGTAAGTGCCTGACTCTCGAGACTTCTTGGCCTCCCTCTCTTCTCTATCCCGGGCAAGCATGCCCTCCAATCTCCTAGCAATACTCAGAACTTGCTGATAAGAAATGTCCATCTCTAACTCCTTGGACATACTGATCCAGATACTGGGGTGGAGTCCCTCAATAAACCGACGAACCCTCTCTCAAAATTTGGCAACTAAGGCCGATGCATGTTGGGACAAATCACTTAAGCGAACTACATACTCTGACACTGTCATAGCACCCTGGCGCAGCTGCTCAAACTCCGCGCGCCATGCGTTCCTGAGGCTCTAAGGGACATACTCTCTAAAAAACATGTCTAAGAAATGAGTCCATGTAAATGAAGTTGCCTCAGCTGGACTACTCAACTCATAAGCACGCCACCACAGATAGGCTGCTCCTCTAAGGTGGAATGTTGTAAAAAAAACCTCACTCGTCTCCGCTACGCCCATAGTGCAGAGAATACAGTGACACTCCTCCAAAAAACCCTAGGCATCATTTGTAGCCAATCCGTTGAAGGTAGGTGGGTGGTACTTCTTGTACCTCGCAAGTCTGAGCTGCTCTGCCTCAAAAGATGCTGTCCTAGTCTCGTGCTGGACTGGAGCTACCAGATGCATAGGGATAAAATCTGGGGCCTGGTTGACCTGGACCCTCTGCTCAAGAGTAGGGGCTGTGAGAGTCTATGCCCCTCCCTCGGCCTGAGATGTGGTAGGAGCTAGTTGAATCAATCCAGCCAAAGCTAGGGTGCTGAACATGCTCATGAACTTGGCTAGAGTCTCCTAGAAGGCTGGTGCAGTAATAAGCACCTCAGGTGCCTGCCCTCCAACTGAAGCTCCTGGGGGCTCCTCTTTCGCAGCTCGCGCGGGTGCTCTGGCTGCACCGCATGGTCTTCCTCGGCCTCTACCCCAACCCCGAATTCTAGCGTCTAGCAGGGGGCACGGGTTCTTGGTAATCAAATCCTCCAGTACGGGTCCTCACCATCTGTGAGAAAGAATAAAATATAGAATTTTAGAATTTGATGTCACCATCTACAATTTGAAACTAGTTTAAACTTCTACATTAACCAATTAATTAATTCAAAATTTAAAATTGAGAAGATTTTTTAGTTAGAAAGTTGGTTTGTTTTGTCATCATTATGCCACATGGACTTTTGTGGTTAAGCCATTCTGCCTCTCCTTTTTTTATATATAGATATAGATAGATTGAAAGGTCATACCCAAATCACGAAAGCCTAGCTGTAGACTGGCTGAACGGACCAACCGCACACTGCATGTTTTGACATTACATAGTCTGTTTGCCTCTTGGAGCCTTTGCTGTCTGAAATTAGAGGTGTCAAATTTAGCCAAATGAAAAATTAACACATCTAAAATTCCATTGCTTATTTGCTGAGTGCAGTTATGTTCTCTCTCTAGAAGCCTTGTCCCCCCTAGTGGAGGGTTTTATTACTTTCCTTCTTTACAACTAATCGTCTTAACATAAACATATGTCTTCTTGAACAATGTCTAATTGTATTACTGATTATTGCGTCTCAGTACAAAGGACAAAAGCTGATACTGTTGGGTCAAAATGCACACTATACACAGTCGACAAGTAATAAAGTTATAAGAAAGTATCATTCCCATGAGTATTTATGATCAGGTATTGTCCAATCTAAACTATTTATAAATTTATTGCTCAAGTGGCGGTGAAGAAAATGATGGTGATTTTTATTAATTAAATTACTACTAAACTAATATGCAAATAAGATTATAGGATCACAAGTAGAGCAAACAAACACTTAGAAAGAATTTAATGAGATGGATATATTCCGGGTTCATGGGATTGATGTCTCTCCTATTACGTTTTTTCAGTTGATGTAATCACTTGACTTATCTAATCTGTTAAAAAAGCAGGGATTCTCGCGAAGTTCTTTCGACGCTTCGATCGCCTATTCAAGCCAACCTAAGACTATATGTCTATAGAATCAAACTTGACAACAACACATTTATATTTCCTGCAAAAATAACCAAGTAAGGCAAGTAGAATATGTCTATCCTAATCGCGAATCTATTCTCCGTTGTCCGGATTCAAGAACTTACTCTACTAAATTTTAAATGCAATCTATAGTTCCCACTTTTAAGTTCAACTATACTATACTTTGTAGATAATACTCTATTGTTAGCTACTCAATAGAATAATTAAGTGTAGAATTTAATAAACAAACCCTACTAGAAAACTGCCCAATTTCGTCCACCAAAACCGATTGACATCGGTCGGAATTTTAGGAAAAGCGACCGATTCCTGACCGCTTTTAATTAGTAAAAAAAAATGGTCGCTAAGGTGTTGCGACCGAAGGCGGTCGCAATTTTCCGATCGAAATCGATCAGTTAATTCAACGCATTGACTGATAACAAAGATAAAAATACCGATCGAATTTGGTCGGTATTAATTAAGTATTTTTTATTTATTTTTCATATAGCGACTAACATCTCTAGGAATTTTAAAAATATAATTATTTTATATATTTTTTGGAATTTGTAATAACTGACCGAAATCGGTCGGGATACTAATAAATAAATAAATTTAAAAATTAATTTTCATCCGAACTCGGTCGGAAATTTTAAATTTCTGGGAAATTATGAGATTTTCAACCGACTTCGGTCAGTATTCTGGGTAAAAGCCGGGTAGAATATGCCTGATTTTAAGCTACACCACCTGTCAATTACAACCAATATCCATCCTATAAATGGCAGCATTACATTGATGTCATTCAACCATAATTAACCAACAATAACAACAACAACAACAACAACAATTAAGCAACAACAATTAACCAACAACAACGCTAATAACAACCACAATCACAATCACAACCATAACAACAACGCAACCACAACAACAACTATACAAATCTTTAATAACAAAATAATATCAACAATATAATCATCATTCAAAAAAATTCCCAACTAAATATTCACAAGTTCAAGACTTTGTTTAGCAATACACAACATTCAATGAGTGTTTTGTATTGCATCATATCCATCTTCACTACTAGAAGCTTCATCGTCGGCATGGTTCGAAGGATCACGACGAGAAGGATTAGTATTTGGGGAAAACTTATGAGACCGGAGAATCGGGAAAGCACCACTAGCAAGAATATTGGCTAGCTGACCTTGAAGGATATTAAATTGTTGGTCCCTCTTTTCTAGCTAAATTTGAATGGTATCAAATTGTTTATCTATTTTTTGTCTAGCCTTTGTCTAGCCTTTGTCTATCCTTTGTCTCTTCAAGCCTTTGTCTAGCCTTTGTCTCTTCAAGCTCTGCTGTCAGCTTTGCGATCTTCTTCTCCATAGACGAGATAGTCGACCTATCAATTGTCTCTCCTTGGGCGGAAGTCCCTATACCTTGAAATCTAGCTCATGTAGCACCGAATGATCTATTTAGAAGGCCGTATGCTATCCCCTTATTAGGAACACCGAAAACATCCAACCATATCCTCTGCACTTCTTCGTATGAAAGGGGTGGTCGCTCGCCTTGCTCATTCGGTGGCAAGCTCTGAGTGTACTCCTCCTCATTAATCTTGTAGCGATCCTTTATTTAGAAGATAGAAAATTGTTAAATATATAATATTATAAACATTAATTTCAACTTATAGTAGTTATGAAACTTATATATGTAGTCTCCGCCCGGTCCTCGACCCATCTAGTTGGATCTGTTGGTGTCTTCTTCTTCCGGATGTGAGTCTCCATTAAGAACTCATCACGACTCATCTTCCTCCTAGATTTTTTTCCTACAAATATAATAAAACATGTTAACTAAATTAAAATATAGTTCGATAAAAATAGAATTAAATGTTTTAAGGAATTACTAGTAGTCTTCTCGCAGTCCCGATGCTCCTTGCGCCCACAAAGTGCAAGGAGCCACCCTTCTCAGATGCTTGGGCCTTGTTTCCCTGTTCACTCTTGTTCTCAAACTTCTCAGTTTCCAATGCCTCAGCATACCCTCCCATATGTGCGGTAGAACCCATGAAGGCTTCTTTCTCTTCTTCCGAGCAAAATAGAAGGAATCGGTTAGCCTCTTACGGCATTTGAACTCAAAAGTTTGCAAGAATGGCACTATTATGTGGTCCTCCCAAGCACACTTAGTCTGCAAATGAAATGTGTAACGCTAGATGAAAATATTGTTAATATAATGCTTAAATAAATAAGAATTGTATTAAAATCTTAAATTTTTAAAAATTTGCTGCACAAGCTCTGGTGGAAAGTCACTCCAAGTCGCATAAGGTGCATCATACAACTGGCCAAGAGCTTCAATGATTATCTTTGTAGTTTGATGATTAGGTAAGAACCTGCAACATAGCAATTATACTAAATAAACAAGAATAACTACTATAATTCAGCAAAAATAAAAAAGTAATAAATAAATCTTACCCATTGCTCTCAAGCCTGATGATCATTCTATGATAATGATCATACTGCACTTCCTCTGGATCATCTTCCTTCGATGAATCTGAAGCGTGTGCAGAAGGGGACGCATCTAGCTCACGCTACTATCCCGAAGGTGAAGTCTAGAGATGCTAGGATACGTCCGTGGAGAGGGAGATGGGGTCGCTGATGAAATGGCTGCGATCCACACCCCTGTAGCGATGTAGACCCCTACTGCGATCTAGACCACTACTGCGATCCAGCTGGCTGAAATCTAGATGGATGCGATCCAGGTGGTGATGAAGCAAATGCAGCAGATGACGGGTGTCACACCTCCTTTTTCCCGAGGGAATATGAGAGTCTTTCCAATTTAAGTGACATTAATCGAAATCGGATTATTTATTGATCTGAGCCGCCACTTGAAATAATTTAGGGTGTCCCAAGTCACCAGTCTATTTTTGGAATCCCAAATTAAGGAAAAAATGACTCCGTTTAATGTCTCCAAAAATCAGAAGACCGGGTAAGGAATTCTGTTAACCCGGGAGAAGGTGTTAGGCATTCCCGGGTTTCGTGATTTTAGCACGATCACTCAACTATTATTAATTGGCCTTATTATCTGATTTTGAGACACATTTGAAATATATTGTGCATTTTTACCTTTTAAACACTTTTAGTATTTATGGAATTAATTCGAACACGTCACGATGTCGCGCGCTCGTTTATTTTTGTACATATTGTGAATCGCACCACGTAAAACACACCCGTGATTTACAACGTGTTAATTTTTATTATTGTTCGAAGTTATTATCGGGTCACGTGAAATATACACCCGAATTGGGATTTATGTATTGTGACCATGTCACGGGAGCCGTACCCATAGTCACGATGATTTATTATGCGCCTAAAACAAACTACAATGTTATTATTCTTCTTAAACTTTGAGATTATATGGAAACCAAGCAAACAACCAACTTAAAGTTCATGTTGGCGTACCTCCAGTAATATTCATATTGCTGCCTGACAAATTCCTCGAAAGTAAAAAAGCCTAAGGTTCTAAAAGCAACAACATTACTACAATTAATTTGTAATTCTTCAAAAACCATATCAAAATAGCATTGAAATCTATGATCAGAGAGGTCTTACAAAGTTGTTAAAATATGAAAATACGTAGAAAAGTAGCAACAAAGAATTACCTAAAACAATCTAAAAGGGCACTACTCTTTCGTTAGCTCAAATGGAGAAAGACCCTGTTCCCCTAAATTATTGTGATTTATGACTTGCGAGGGCGGGTGGTCTGGGATTCTGAAGTGCTTAGAGCAGAAAAGGAACGCTTAGTTCCTTAAAGGTGGCCTTTTTGGCCAAGTTTGACTTCGGGCAACATTTTGAGTAAACGACCTCGGAATCGAGTTTCAACGGTTCCGGTAGCTTCGTATGATGATTTCGCACTTGGGCGTATGTTCAGAATGGGTTTTGGATGACCCAGGGGCGTTTCGGCGCCCAATATCGAAATAAGAGTTTCCTTAAGTTCATATTGTGATTTGTGACGTGTTTTTGTATTATGTAGGTCCGAACAGAATTTCAAGACCGGGAATAGTTTCGTTATGTCATTTATGACTTGCCTGAAAAATTTGGTGTCATTATGAGTAGTATAGATTGGTTCGGTGCATTGGTATCAAATTCAAGAACTTGAAGTTCTTAAGTTTTGATTCTAGGGGTTTTGAGGTGTGATTTTGAGTTTTTGCATTGTTTTGAGTGTTCCGAAGGATCGAGCGAGTTTGTATTATAATTTGGGACTTGTTGGTATATTTGGATGGGGGCTCGGGTTCCTCCCGCGCACCAAACAAGGCCAAAAACCAGCTGAAACAGTTGCTGATGCACCTGATCTGGTGTGACCGCAGGTGCGGTAGCCCAGTTGCTTGTGCGACCCCCAGGTGGGCTGCCCAGTTCTCGCAGGTGTGGGCCCTTTCCCGCAGGTGCGAGCCCAGGAATTTGTCCCTTTTTTCGCAGGTGCGAGCTATTGCTCGCAGGTGCGAGATATTGCTCGCAGGTGTGAGACCGCAAGTGCGGTCCTTGAGCCATAGGTGCAGAATCAACTGTAGGCAGTGTGTTCTTTTAAAACACGAGAAATGTTCATTTTTCTCAATTATTTTTACCATTGTCGACCTAGAGAGCTTGGGAAAGAGCCAATCCACCTAGCTACTGACAAGGTAAGTAAATTCTACCCTAGTATTACTTTAATACATGAATTACTAGTTAAATTAACTACTTAATTAGTGAAAATCAAGGAATTAGGTAGTAACCTAGGGCTTTCTAGAATTTAGAGAATTACCCGTGAAATTGGCTATGAAATCATACAAAAATCACATATTAACGATCTTTAGGTTATGGGTGAGTGTTTCCTTCGAGAATTTTCGGAATCCGAGCATGTGGGCCTGGGGGTGGATTTTGGTATTTCTTCAAGAATGATGAATTGACTAAATAAGTTGGAGAATTCTATGCTTTGAGTATAATTTGATATATTTACGTAACGTTTGATTAGTTTCGATTCCTTGGGAGACGATTTCGGAGTTTCGGGCGCATTCTTGACCTGGGAAGTAGGTTCGACGTGAGGTGAGTCTCCTTTCTAACCTTGTAAGAGGGAAGTGTCTCCCTAGGTGATTTAAATGACTATGTGCTAATGATTATGGGGGCTACGTACGCACAAACTGACGAGAGTCCGTACGTAGAGACTATTATTTTTGTGTCCAGGTAGTTAGGCCTACACCATGCCTTGTGTTTTCCTTGAAATGAACTATATTCTTGATGAATTAATGTTATATGCGGTTTGTTTCCCTGAGATCATGGAATTTGAGAAATTTTAAAGGAATTGTTCACTGAAAAATAATTTATGAAGAATATTGTGTGGATTGTGTGTGCATGTGACCGCTTCACAATTTATATTCTGCGAGCGGAGTTTTATTCCACCCCACTCTCATGGGAGCGGCGGTATGCCACGACGAGATAGAAAGATACATTATGGTTCGGGCTGTTCGACCCTCGGCAGTGCACATATATGTTTATTATGATGGCTCAGGCCGGTAGTCCCTATTCTGTATGCGCATGCTAAATTGTTAATGATTTTTATGAATATTGAATAGGCATGTATTCTAAAAAAAGGAAAAATGAAGTTGTAATTGTTTATTTATTTTCAGTATTTATTTGAATTACAGTATCCTTAAGTGTTTCCTGTTTTTATCATACTTGTATGCCTATTACTTGCCTTAACTATTGCGTTTATTGGTTGAGCTGCATATTTTTTTTGGGTCTACGGAACGCATTCCGGAAGATCTCCGAGCATTGCATATTTACTTTGGGACTACAGACGTATTCCGGGAGATCCCCCAGCACTGCATATTTACTTTGGCACTACAGACGTATTCTGGGAGATCCCCATGTATTGCATATTTACTTTGGGACTACGAACGTATTCCGGGAGATCCCCCTGTACTGCATATTTACTTTGGGACTACTGGACGGTATCCCGGGAGATCCCCCTATTGTTGTTACTGTGTTCAGAGCTCCATTCTATCATTGATTTCTATTCTTGTTGAATTTCTGTAATTATTTTACTGCGATATTTCTTTCCGTCTTATTTCGTCATATTTTTTTACAAGTAGGGCCCTGACCTAACCTCTTCACTACTCAACCGAGGTTAGGCTTGACACTTACTGGGTTCCATTGTGGTATACTCATGCCCCTTTCCTGCACATGTTTCCGTGTGTAGATCCAAGTACTAGTTATCAGCCTCGAGTCTAATGTGTGGCTACTGCTTTAGGAGACTTCAAGGTACATCTGCTCATGTCCGCAGACCTTGGAGTCCCCTTCTATCTCCTTGTATAATTTTCCCTTGTTTTTCTTCAAACATTTATGTATAGAGCAGTAGAGACTGTTAGAAGCTTGTGACTATCGGAATTCCGAGTTTTGGGAGTGATGATCATTATATATACCGAGTGGCACTATTTCTGCATATTAGTTTCATCTGTTGGCTTTTATCTTTATGATTTACTTCGTTTCCGCAATAATAGGCTTAGCTAGTCATAGAGACTAGGTGCCGACACGACAGTTCATAGTGGGAGAAATTGGGTCGTGACAAGTTGGTATCACAGCTCTAGGTTCATAATAGTCGTGAGTCACAAGCCGGTTTATTAGAGTCTCGGGGATCGGTGCGGAGATGTCCGTACTTATGTTATCGTTAAGAACTGCTAAGAACAATCATACTTCTTGATTTCCTTGTCGTGCGAGTTATTGACATAAAAAATTCTAAAATTTTATATTATATTCTTTCTCACAGATGGTGAGGACCTGTACCGGAAGGACCGACGATCAGGTATCCGAGCTCCCTACCAGAGCCACCAGAGGCCGGGGTCGGGGTAGGGGAAGACCACATGGTGCAGCCAGAGCACCGGCGCGAGCTGCGACAGAGGAGCCCCCAGCCGCTCCATCTAGAGGGCCGGCACCGGAGGTTCCTATTGCTGCTCAAGCCCTCTAGGAGACTTTAGCTCAGTTCAAGAGCATGTTTAGCACTTTGGCTCAGGACGGGCTAATTCCGATAGCTCCCGCCATATCTCAGGCCGGGGGAGGGGCACAGACTCGCGCTGCCCGTACTCCTGAGCAGAGGGTCCAGGTTGATCAGGACCCAGAGTTTATTCCTATGCCCCCATTGGCTCCGGTTCAGCATGAGACAAGGGTAGCTGCTTTAGAGGCAGAGCAGCTCGGGCTTGAGAGGTACAAGAAGTACCACTCACCCAGATGATGCGTGTGGTTTTTTAGAAGTGTCATCATATCCTCCACACTATGGGCATAGTGGAGATGAGTGGGGTTTCTTTCACTGCGTTACAGCTGAGGAAAGCGACATATCAGTGGTGGCGTGCTTATGAGCTGAGTAGCCCGGACTAGAAAACCTCACTCATTTGGACTCACTTCTCAAATATATTTTTGCATGAGTATGTCCCTTAGAGCCTCAAGGATTCTTGGCGTACAGAGTTGGAGCAGCTACTCCAGGGTTCTGTGACTGTGTCGGAGATGCAGTCTGTTTCAGTGAGTTGGCTCGACATGCACCGACTTTTGTTTCTATAGTCATAGAGAGGGTTCCTTGCTTCATTGAGAGACTCCACCCAGTATTCGGACAAGTATGGAGAAGGAGTTAGAGATTGATATCACTTATTAGCAGGCCATGAGTATTGCCAGGAGAGTGGAGGGCATGCTTTCCCGAGACAGAGAGGAGAGAGAGTCCAAGAGGTCTCAAGAGACTGATCATTTTTCAGGAGCTCGTGCGCCAACAACACGCCATGGTAAGGGTTTTGTGAGTCGCCCTATTCATTCCGTTCTTTCAGCAGCCAGCAGTGTTCCTGCTCCTCCTAGATCTTAGGAGCCTTATTATGCGCTGCCCGTATCTAATGTGCCTCCTCCTCGAGGTGCTATTACCGGCCTATCCAGCAGGCCTGGTCCGAGTTAGTCTCAGCCACCGGGTACTCTAAGAGGTTGTTTTGAGTGTGGTGATACTCATCATATGGTTAGGGATTTCTCCAGATACAGGAGGGGTTCACCTCCACTGACTTCTCAGTCACCACGTGCTCCACCGGGTCCTCTGTCCATTCTTCTAGCCCCGCCTGCCGCCCCACCTACTCAGATAACCCAAGGTAGAGGTCAGGGAGGTCTAGATCTTCCTAGATGGTGAGGCTAAGACAGGTATTATGCCTTTCCAGCCCATTCAAAGGTAGTTGCTTCAGATTCTATCATCACTGGTATTGTCCCGGTCTGTCATAGAGGTGCATCGGTATTATTTGAACCAGGATCTACGTATTCATATGTGTCTTCTTATTTTTCCCCACATTTGGGGGTATCTCGGGATTCTTTGAGTTCCCCTTTTTATATATCTACTCTTGTTGGTGATTCTCTTATTGTGGACCGCGTATATCTATTGTGTTTGATTACTCTTAGTGGTTTCGAGACCAGAGCTGATTTATTATTGCTCAGTATGGTAGATTTCGATGTTATCTTGGGCATGGACTGGTTGTCTCTCTATTATGCTATTCATGATTGTCACGCTAAGACCGTGACGCTGGCTATATCAGGCTTACCGCGATTAGAGTTGAGAGGTACCTTAAAGTACACTCCCCACAGGGTCATTTCGTTTCTTAAGGATCAACGAATGGTTGAGAAGGGGTGTGATTCGAGTTTGGACTATGTGAGAGATGTCAGTAGTGATACCCCTACAGTTGAGTCAGTCCCAGTAGTGAGGGATTTCCCTGATGTATTTCCAGCTGATCTTCCAGGCATGCGCCCGACATAGATATTGATTTTGGCATTGATTTGTTGCCGGTACTCAGCCCATATCTATTCTTTCACGACCTCAAATCCTAAATCGGCCATGATGGCGCCTATCGTGGAACTAGGCTAGCCAACAATCACATATTTAAAACTAGGCTATCCAACAATCACATATTTAAAGTTTCTGTCCAAAATTTCTGACTCATTTCCCATATTTCATAAATGTATATAAATTACTGAATCTATTAAGCAAAACAAACAGTTAAATAGTCCAAAACCATCCCCAAGACTCGGAGTCAACATGTCATGAGCATCTAGGGAATATACCAAAAAGTCTACTATTATAATACATAACCTCGGAGCGAAGAACTAGGTACAAAATAAGAAAGGGAAAAACAGAGATGCGGCGTATGCTGCGGACGCTAAAAAAAAATAGATAGCTAACGCGTGGTATCAACACCTGTATCTTCACACAGGGGTGCATGGAGTAATGTGAGGACGCCAACTCAGTAGTAATGAAAATAAATCAAGTCTAAGCAGTAAGAAACACATAAAATCAAA